>JAJEKV010000149.1:1179030-1399931 GCA_021234155.1 Isoetes taiwanensis | reverse complement strand
CACTCCACGTAGTCATCATCTAGAGCCGAGAGGATTAATTACAGCAATGTGGCCCACAATTTGCAGTGACATTCCACTTCCAACACGCGGTTGGAAGTCCCCGTGCACCTCCATAGAGACATGAGCCACACTAGTCTCTACCTCCAACCGGCTGCTCCAGCCACCTCATGCTCAAGACATACCGCTATCGAATATCCCAAAGAAGATCACCAGCCCTCCCACACAACCCGCTCCCCTGACCTAGCCACAACCAAATCATCCGAGCTCCCTCCCCGAGCCACCACATCCCCTAGCCCCGCTTATCCATCGGGCGGCCTGCCAAGAAGCCTCGCCTGCCTGGCCCCACACCACCTCTCCCAACCACACCACCACCTCGGCCCAACTCCACTTCATCAGACTACGGGAGTCCTCCCGCCTCTGCCTCAAGAACAGAGGAATCCCGGGCCCTATGTGATGTTGATGTTGTATAACGACATGTACGCTACGCCTCAAGCAGCCTAGGTAGGCCCCGAGGGAGACAGGTAAATGACCCTTCATTCTTCCCACCGGAACTCATCAAGGTTGCAAGGATACGCGGAGGGCCCCTCAGACAAGATAGAGCTGGTATGGGGATGAACTCTCTTTGTATACCTGTGAGTGCAACCCAGATATGAGTAGGGGACGCCACAACGACTTGTTATATGGTCTCAAACCTTATAGTATTTTGCAAACCTTTATACAGATATAAAAAACTTGTACATGCATACCCCACAAACAGGATCGCTATGTAACGGGTCCAGATCTTTGAAATAAAGGGCAAATATGCCCATCCGACACCTCGCGCGTCCTAATAACCTCCCCGGTGAATATGCACCCAAACCAAAGGGGGTTTAAGGGGATTTTAATTTAAATGTGTTAAATGCAAATGGTTTGTGTGTTAATAATGTTAATGGTTTGCTGGCAAAGACTCGTGGAAAAGGTTTTGTGTGCATGGGGAAGCAAGGATAGTGGAAGTAAGTCAGCTTTGAGTGTTCGGGATGAATATGAATGAGTCAAGGATGAACCCGCATGACGTAATAATAAATCTGTTAGCATTTTGACTCGCCATGTGGAGGTATGGTGGCGCTTTTTTGACCGGTTATGAATGAGGTGGAGATGGGGTAAGGGTTTGTAATGGATTTTGGCCAACTTTGAGCAGATTATGTGCTTGTGTGTTCTCAAGGGTGGACCTCAGATGGTAATGTGTGTGACCCGCCATTGGTTTAAGCATGTTTGGAGCTCCTTTGCTGCTTTTGGCCGAGAAGTAAATATGATTAGAAGTAAGGAAAGTAACCGCTTGCATAACAAAGTAAATCTAGGCCTAGTCAAATCTATTATAACCTACAATTATCTAGTTTTCTGCAAGCAAGACTATTCAAATAGGCTCAAGGCAACATGCTGTTGCCAGTACCTCTTTAAGTGAAGGATATTGAAAGGATTTGGCAGCCCCTCGCCATCCGCGGAGATCCTTGAGCCAATAAGACTCCTTGCCAGCCTCACCAATGATTTCATAGGGTCCTTCCCACAAATTTTCAAACTTCCCTGCAACTTTCTCTCTCGACCTTGTTCCATTTCAGCACGAGTTCTCCTATCTTCATGGTGCCTTGTAACCCTGCGGAGTGCCTTTGAATGCCGCCACATCCTTAGCTTTTTTTTTTCAAGCAAGATTGCATTTTCAGCATCATACCTGTGCTCCTCAAGTTGCATCAACCTAATAAACCTGTCTTGCAAGGCATCTTCCATCTTGAGGTTAATTACATGTGCCATTCTTAAGGAAGGCAGTTCTTATTCTACAGGTAAGACAGCCTCAATACCATTTACCAAACTAAATGGGGTATGCTTAGTGGCATGCTTTATAGTAGTTCTGTAGGCCCATAATGCATCGCTTAATCCTCAAATGCCGCCTTCTTGGACATGCTCATTGTTTTGGTGCACTGACTTAAGTACCTTGTTTGTTGACTCTACCCCATTCATTTCCTTTGTGGATAATATGTTGAACTCTTTGTGTGCTTGATCTTGAGGGTGCAGAGTAGCTGCTCAATCACTTCATTGACAAATTGTGAACCTCTATCTGATATTAGCTTCAAGGGGATGCCAAATCTGGCACAGATATTATCATGAAGGAATCTGGCTGTAGTTATGGCATTTGCTTGTCTCAATGGCACTACTTCTGCCCATTTTGTGAAATAATCAGAAGCTACCAAGATAAACTCAAGGCCGAAAGCGTAAGAAGGGGATCTATAGGCCATATAAAATCCAATCCCCGTGACTTGAAAGGGTCCCGGAGATATTATGGCACAAGGGAGCAGTGTTGGAGGATTCTCTTCCCAAATATCCGCATTTGTGGCAACTTCTAATGTTTTCAAAGCAAAGCCTTGAAGATTGAAGGCCAATAGTAACCTGACCTAAGTATCTTTTGGCGCTTGTGTCCGCAGAAGAAAGTGACCTCCACATACACCTTCATGACAAGCTTTTAAGACCGGGCCTCGCTCAAACTTGTCCACACACCTTAGCAAGATACCTTCTTCGCTTACTCAGATAAAACATCACCAATTAGCCCAATTTCTTTACCTTGTCCTTGAATCTCCCTGCTTTGGCTAGGGCTCGATTCTTTGGCGCTCTCCCTCTTCAAGGTACTCCCTTAATTGCCCGGGCCGCCCTTCCTCCTCAAGTAGATTAATTGTAGACTCCATATGAGCATCATCTAAATCCTCCAAGTCTTCATGCTTAAACAAAACATCGCTGAGATAACTGCTAGATCTTTAGATTTGAGAGTTACCTGAATGTCTATGTCATAATCTTGCACTCGCAGTCCATCTACATAGCTTGGCTTTTTTTGTGGCTTCTTTGCAAAGAGCAAGGGCAAAGGATTCTCGCTTCATGTACACTTGAGTCTTGCTACTTTGGATCAGATGTCCCCTGCTTTTATCAAACAAATACATCAAAGTGTTGCACTTTTTTCTCAAGCTTTCAAAGGTCGTGACTCATATTTTGCTGGAGAAAGTTACAATGTCATCCCCCAAGATTAAAGCAAGGCCTACAACCTTTTTTTGTTCACACTCAAGTAGGCTTGGAAAGGCCTCATACATGTTTGGTAACTTGAGCAAGGTTGATTTGCAAATGGCCTCAATGATTGCTTCAAAAGAAGCTTGGCATACTTGGGCCCACTCTCTGTGTATGAATTTGCTTTCCTTTTTGAGAACTTCTTTCCCTTGGTCAAGTTTGTGATGGGATGAACTCAGTATGAGAGAAATGTGGCACATATATCCTCAAGAAGCTAGTCATGCCCGTAAAGCTTTTGACTTGTTTGATAGTCTTGGGTGGTGTTAAGTTTTTGAGAGCTTGATCTTGCTTTCTCGCCCATCAATCCCCCGACTTGAGACCTCATGTCCAAGTAGATTCCCTTTGAGCAAAAAAAGAAGACACACTTTGGGGTTTAAACTCACTCCTCCTTTCCCTGCACAAAGAACACAGCTTGTGTGAGATAAGTCATGTGATCTTCTAGTTTGGTGTTGACACACGATCATCCGTAAACTTTGAATGACTTTGGCTCCATGTCTTTGAAAATGGTATCCATTGCCCTCTGAAATGTGGCAGATGCATTCATGAGCCCAAAGGGCATTCTCTTCATGGCAAAAGTTCCCCATGGCGTGACAAAGGATGTCTTGGCTTGATCCTCTTCCTTGATGCTTATCTGGTTAAATCCTGAGAAACCATCCAAAAATGAGTATACCTCCTTTCCTGCAACAGCCTGCAATACTTCTTCAAGGAAAGGTAAAGGATAGCAGTCTTTTATTGTTGCTTTGTTCAAGTCCCTGTAATCAATGCAAATCCTTATGGTTTTGTTCTTCTTTTCAACTGGTACAATGCAAGACAGCCAATCAGGGTTAATTATCTCCTTTATAACTCCAGCATCTTTCATTTTGAAGAGTTTTTCTCTTATAAGATCCAACAAAGAATTGTTAATTCTTCTAAGCTTTTGCACAACAGGTTTTGATTTTTCTTTTATCTTGATCTCAAACTCACAAACATTCTTATCGACACCTAACAATTCTCTATAATCCCAAGCAAAAACATCACTCCAAGTATTAAAGAAACTTACAAATGCCTCCCTCTCCTCTTCCTTGGACATGTCTCCTACATATAAGACTCTATCTTCATTGTTTTTTCTTACCTTGATTTCCTTTACCTCTTTTTCACAGCTGGCATTGATTACCAATATTGGATAGAGTTGTTGTAGCTCCTCATCTTCCAGATCTTCCTCCTTGATAGCTCCCTCAGCCAAGTGCTCCATTAGTACATCTCTGCATAGGGAATCTGCTTCAGAGTTAAGCTCTCTAGGTATGTGCTGCATTTCCCAGGTTGTGAATTTTGCTAGTGCCTCCAATGCTTGATCTTTGAGTCTCACCATTTCTTCATGCTTTGTCTGATATTTCCCTTCAATCTGCCTGCATATGAGTTGTGAATCTCCAAAAATAACAAGGTTAGTGACACCCAGATGGTTAGCTTCTTGAAAACATGCAATCAGTGCCTTATATTCTGCCATGTTTGAGGTTAGATCCTGATAGATTCTTCCTACTTTGGCCATCAATCTGTTATCTTTGTCCTTTATGATTGCAGCAGATGAGGCAATGCTTAGCCTTTTTGACACGCCTCCATCAAACCACATGTAAGCACTTACTTCCTTGAGCTTACCCTTGTGCACTTCCAAAGGCAGATTTTCTTTTACCAGATTTACTTGTGGGTCATAGGGTGCCTCTCCTC
Organism: Isoetes taiwanensis; assembly: GCA_021234155.1. Taxonomy (NCBI): domain Eukaryota; kingdom Viridiplantae; phylum Streptophyta; class Lycopodiopsida; order Isoetales; family Isoetaceae; genus Isoetes; species Isoetes taiwanensis. Next base: position 1,395,149 of record JAJEKV010000149.1, on the reverse strand, counting down.
CCTTACTCTTAATGAAATACTCCCCAATTTGTCTAGGAACCAGCATCTCTTCTTGAATGAAGTGGTAAGACTCATACTCACCTAATTTGTTGTAAAGTGTAATAGTCCTCCTGCCATCCAAAATGGTGCATTCTCCTTTTGACCAAACTGGTCTTGCATCCACAGTTGATAGCCATCTTCTTCCTAACAATAGGTCATAAATTTCTGATCTTTCATTGGCTCCCTCAAATGCCACTACAACAAAGTTAGCAGCCACCTTGATTCCTTCAATATCAATTGCTACATCACTTATCATGCATACAGAATTTATTTTTGAATTGGAGAAAGATTTCAGGATCATGGGGGCCTTTTTATCCACTTCCAATCCACTCAGCTTCATAATATGATGTGGCATGACGTTCAAGGGTGATCCCCCATCCAATAATACCTTGTCTAGGGTCTGACTTCCAACTTTTGCTGTGCAGGTGAAGGCACCAGGATCATGTTCCTCTTGCCTTAGCATCTGCTCAGCTATATGGTTAGTAAAAACCACTTGCTCTTCTTTTGTGAGGTTTACCTGCTCTTCTTTGGACATATCTACAACCTTTTCTCTATAAGAAGGAGCAATTCTTAGTAGGGTCAGCAGATCTACACTTACTTTGGCATTTTTGAGCAAATATTCAAACTCATCATTGTCCTTTTTTAGAAATTTTTGGTAAGGAGGAGGGGGTACAACTTGATTATCAGCTTGCTTTGGTTTCTGCACCTCTTGTCCATGAGAATCGAGCTCTGCTTCTTGGCCCTTGGCATTTAGGGCTCCCCTTGTGTGCACAGCCATGATCTCCTCTTCTTTTTGAAAGCTTTCACCCTCAAAGTGCAATGAATTGCTTTCTTCCTGCAAATATCTTATGGAAGCAGTAGGCTCAGGTCTTGAAAAACATCTTTCATCCTGCAAGAACTTGACAGATGTACTTGGCCAAAATATTCTTTAACACTACATTTATCTTCATAGTGTCCTATAGCTTTGCAGAAAGTACAAAGAGGGCATTCCTTACCATAATGCCCTTTCTTACCACATTTGAGACATGTTCTATACCAACAATAATCTGAGGAATGGGTATTTCTGGTGCAGTGAGCACAAGCTGGGTAGACTCTTCTTTCTGGTTGGCTGGCCTTCATTTCCATAAGTTGTTTGGTCACTTCAGCCAAGGCCTCAGTGACTTTGTTGAGATTTGCTCTCATGTCTGACTCAGAGCAGTTTGCATCATCAGTCTTAGTCTTTTTTCTTCTCTTTTTGAATGGCATAGACAGGCACAGAAGCAGATCCTATGTATTCTTGATCATAATCAGGGAAAAAAGGGTCATTCGAAGTTTGTAGGTCATCAGGGAGATAGGCCAACATTTCAGATGCTTCAATGGATCTTGTGAAAGCTTTGTGTATGGTGTCAAAACCTTCTTGCCTCTGCAGCTTTAGCATTTTTCTGTAAACTCGAGGTCTGTTGCTCAATCCCCTGATAAAAGAGGCAACCAAATGCAAAGTATGGTTAGGTACCTTGTGCACTTGGCACTTGGTAAGATAGCAATTAAATCTTTCAACATATTGGTGAATTGTTTCACCATTTTTGATGTGAAAGTTCTGCAGCTCAAAGACTAGATCTTGTGGCTCAAGAAGCTTTCCGAACCTAGCCAAGAATTTTTTGACAATTTCCTCCCAAGTATTAGCACCATCACTAACCACATACTCTAACCAAGCTCTAACCTCCTCATTTTTAAAACATTTCTTAAATTCAGCAAACTTACTCCCTTTCTTGTAGCCACACTCTTGATAATACTCTTCAAAGGTTTTCAGAAAGTTGTTGGCATTGATGCTTGGATCAAAAGTAGGGACATAAGTAGGAATATTCAGTTCAAAATATGTGCAGGGCATGCGTGAACCATTTGGCAGTGTGACATGTGGTATTGATGATGATTCAGGGTTTTCTGGCAATTCAGTATGCTCAGAAGCATCAGCAATTCTCCTAGGAGCCATGAGTTCCAAGATCCAGGTGACGTGATCTCGGTAGAACCTCCAAGATGTTGAAGGTATACCTGGCAAACCTTCAACTCAGTGGTTGAGAACCTCCAGGTTGCTTAAGGCAACCAATCTAAGGCCAGATCCTTGCACAAAATAACTCAAACGAGCTTGTGAAACACTTGTCCCTAAACAAGAAAAAATTGTCTGCCAAGTATTGCTTGCCAATTGAAGAGGGATGCTTGCTTTATGTTGGGAACACTTGCACTAGACGCCCAGGGGATGCCTCAAAATGCCTACAAAAGTCAGGGGCGAGAAGTTGACCACAGCTATGTGAGAAACAGCTTCCTGACTTGGTCAATTTTTGGTCAATGACCCTGGCAAAGAGCAAGGATTTGCAAGTGAGGATTCACGAGGATATTTTTTGAGTTTCTTTCTCTGAGACCCTTAACCTAGCCTAGAAGACATGTGCATCATGTGGAAACAGCAAGAAACATGCAGTAGTGTGTAGAAATGCCATTTTTATGGGTTTCCTTGTGATAGTCTGTAACAGAGTTAAAGAAAATGTTTTGAGTCGTGGTTTAACAGAATTTTTTTACCTTAGAGTAATGGATGCAGCCTATGTGGAGCAAGGGAGGGGTTCCTGATGATCAAAAACTGGCAAAGAATACTATTTGAATAGACCTTTTTAGATTTTTTGAGGATCTTATGACTGACCTAACAATACAGTATTGAACAAACACTTCTGGCCAAAGTTTAAGCTAAGGAAATACTCATACAAACCACCATTGTGTCACTTGTTGAGAAAGAGGCACTGCTACAGCCTAAGTTGAACCAGCAAGATTGGATCTTCAGGATTTGCAAACAAGATCTTCACCAACTTCAAATTTTCATTCAAAGGAGCTTTCAAGAAATTACAATGAGAGAATTTCCCAGCAATTCATGATGGAGAAATTCACAGAAAGAAGGAAACAAAGGTAATCCATGTCTTCAAACGATAATAAAGGACTTTATTGCATCAAACCTTCAAGAAGTCTGACACAAGGAGGCAATGCAGTGCAAACAGAGGTCATTCCCAACACAAGTATGCTGGATTAGATCGCTCAACGCGCTGGGGTGCTCGAAAAAACTTTGAAACTTCAGTGACCTCTTAAATCCGGTAATTTCCGGTCAGTTCTTGATAAAACAGTTCGGTTTTTACCTCCTCTGCCCGTAAATGAGTTCTTGATCTGCAAGTCAATCGGTTGAGGTGTAATGCTGATGATTTCTTCTTCGAAGTAGAGTCCCCCCTTCGAATGATCCCCTTCATCGTGGCCTTGCCATTGTCTGACACTATTAAATGAGTTTTTAACAACTTTTGACGAGATTCTTGGCATTAAAGGGCTAAATCCGGCCGGTTTAATCATGATTTGGCCAGTTAGTGGGGCTAATTCTTCGGATCTTGCAATAATTTTTAGGGTTCTTCATGGCAACGGATATATCCCACAGGCATTTGGTGAAAAATAGGTTCGAATCCAGGTGGCTAAATGCGGTTGGTCGGGGCATGACATGGTTTTTGGAGGGTATTTTGAGCCAAAATATTAGTGCAACTAGGGCTAGATGTGGTCAAAATAGGAATCTCTAACCACCATCTTGCATGATTTTTTATGGACTTTCAGATAGAAAAAACAAATTTTGAAAATAAGCAACTTCAATTTTGGGCCTTTTTTCATGGTGTGTAAGGGGATGTGGCACATGTGAGATGACTAGGCAAATGCTGATGATGTGGCATGGTGCGGTGGAAGGCAAGATGTCAAAGAAATTTTCCCTAGGTAAAATCTTGATGAAGTGTGACAAGGTGTGAGTGACACGCGTTGGGTGAGTTGGTGATGATGTGGATGATGTGTGCATGACCTTTGAAGGTGAGGTGGCAATAGATGTTTTTCGACTTAGTCAACTTTGGACCTTTAGGATTTGATCCTTAACTCATACTTTGGTCTTGAATTGATCATGTAATGGACTAGTGGAGCTTCTCTTCTCTTTCTTTTTTCTTTTCCTAGAGAGAGAGTGTGCTTCTAATGACTTATCAAGTGCATGGTGATGGATCATGATGTGTGTGTGATGTATAAGGTGCACATGTGTGGAATGTGTGGTGTGTGAGATTTTGCCCTAGGGAAAAAACTTTGAGCCATGGAAATGAGATGAATGGAATGAGGAATGGGCATGAGGGATGAATGTGGAGGTGAGCAATGCCTTCTTTAGCCAATAACTCTAAGGTAGTGTCAAAATCTCAAAAGTTGGCAAGATAACATACTTCTTTAGGGGTCTTCCAATCTTTGACTAGGGGTCTTCTCTTTGTGACTTGCTTTCCAACCTTTGACTCAAGTCTTGCTCACTTTTGTCAATTTGAATGCTCCCTTGAATGTTCTCCATTGGTCTTCAACTTGGTGTGAGGATTTGTCTTCATACCTAAACAATTAGCTCCAAATAGAAATGCCTTGCTAGTGTGTCTCGATCTTTTTCTTGTGAAGTTGCTCTTACATGCTGCCACAAGGTGGCAGCACCTCTGCTTCCTGAAGTCGGGAGCCTAGCTCTTGTTGAAATTTCTGTTGCCTGGCCAACTCATTCGTGCATTGCCGCAATTGTTCATGGACCTCGGCATGGAGGCCCCTGCCTTGCTGGGCAACGGTTTCCCAGAGCTCCTGTATCTCTTGATCCTGTGTCTCAGCCCTACTCTGTAGGGTTCTCAGCTCTGTTTAGCTCGCTTCGAAGGTGACTCGGACATTGTCCGCATTGTGGTGGAAGCCCCCTCAGCTTCTGACTGGATGTGGGAGATGGTTGCCACTGTATTCTGCTGAGTACGCTGCCTATCCTGTGTCGTGGTCTCTATGGTGGTGAGGAGGGAGTCCACGCGAGCTCGCAGGTTAGCAAGACACTACTTCTCCTATTGCCTCTCAAAGTGTGCCAAGCGAAGCCCGTCTTCTAACTGCTGCATGTGGGTCTCCATCTCTGCAATCCATTTCCTCTCCCCTGCCAACCGTCTTTTGAGCACGTGGAACGCCGAAGATTGGATTTCTTCTGCCAGGCCTGCAATCTGGGTCATGTTGCTCTCAATTCCTGTCTGAAGGATATTCCAAAAGCTAGCAGTTGGTCTGGCCTGACCAAGAGAGCGTAGCATATTCGGATATGATTATATGTCGGGTAACTTAAAAAAGTGTGACATTCATCCTCAACGGCTCCCATCTGGCAGCACTGACAAAGCCTATTCTGGCATGGCTCCCCAGTCCATCTGCCTGTCTCAATTCGGAGATGATGGATCTGTGCCGATGGAGCGCTTTTTCATGAGCAAATGTGAATGCAGGTAGCATTGTGGGCTGAGGTCCAGTGTGGGGTTTATGTGTTCCTTGTAATGTGCTAGTTTGACCTGCTCCAGGGCCCTAGGGTCCCAAAGCTTAACGAGGAAACAAGTATCAAGATAATGCCTCAGGTTAGCTTGGTCTGCCTCTGTGGCCACCTGTATGCACCTTGCTCTTGCATATTCCATCTAACAAACCACCGAGCTCTCTTGTCCTTTCAACAGGCCTTGAGTCGCTACGGTCCCATTACTATGGTGTAAGTCAGATGGACATCGTCCATATTGATAATCTTCTGGAAATAAACAATGTGTCTATCAATGGCTGCCCTGTAAAAAGGCAAGAATCTTGTCTCCTGCAGCAGGATTTGATATGAGACCGTGGATTTTACCCCGAGTGCCCGTGCTAAGAAGGCTTTCTGCACCTGCTCTAAATCATTCCAAGTCGGCAGGGATGTCTCCGGCTCCCAGACCTCGATCCCATACAGAATAACGAGTTCCACCAATACACTAAACATATGTGATTGATGGCCCCAATCATAGAGCTCTGCCCTATGGGAGTTGTTCTGCATTGCATAGAGTGCTTTCCAGCCTGTCGTCACCCACAATCGGATGGATGTGTCCCAACATAGTGAAGAAGGAAATTCCACTCCCAAGTACTTGTAGATGGGCGTCACCTCCACAATTTGCCCGCAATAAGTGAGTGTAGAGGGCTTAGGATGGCGTGGGAATGATATGAACACCACCTTAGTCTTGGCCAGACTGTTGCGCATGCCTGTGGCCTAGCAGAATGTATCCATGGCGTCTAAATGAGACTACATATCCTCCGGAGTATGGGCTAAGAGGTTGACATCATTTGCATAGATGAGCTGCATGATGACCTAATGCAAAAGTTGGGTGCCCACCTCTCCCCAAACTATCAGCGAGCAAGGTTTCCAACTGGTCAATGTCAAGGCCAAACAACATTGGAGAGAGAGGACATCCTTGTCGGACCCCAATACTACTTGTAAATGATTGCCCTGTTGGCTGCATTCGGTTAGAACAGCTCTGATATAACCCGTACACTGCATTATGCATATCCACAGGAAGCCTCAGTTGGTGCAGTCCTGCCCACAGCTTTTCCCAAGGCAAATTGTCAAAAGCCTTCGTGAAGTCAACAAGGCAGCAATACAGATCTTGTCGGTTGTTCCTGTTGTCTTCAACCAAGGTCTTCAATGTGAAGATATGATCAATGGTTGAGCGCCGAGGTCTGAAGCCTGCTTGCGTGAGGGCCCGCACGTCTACTGCCTCTGCCCATCTATTCAACTGCTGCTTGAGAATGCCAACTAGCAGTTTTGCAAACACCGAACTGACCACGATTGTTCCTGTAGTTGGCTGGACAGTTTGGATCTCCTGCCTTGTAAATGGGAACAACCCTGCTTGTGATCCATTGCCAGGGGAAATCTTCCTATAGTGCTTTGTTGAACAGGGTAGTGAGGATCGGTACTATAGACTGCCCTGCCCACTTGAGCAATTCTGCTTGCATATCGTCTAGGTCCATTGCTTTCCCATTGGCCAGACATTGTAGACCCTGGACGACATCACCCTCTGCGAGTTCTAATGTCGAACCATTATGTGGAGGTATAGGTGTTTGCGTGCTGCAAGTACTGCTCTCACTATCCAGTAATGATGTGCCCTGTAGGCTGTGTGGCTTTCGAAGCACCCTTTGTCAGAATGTTCTGGGATGACTGTCAAGCAGGTAGAACATCTTCTCTTGATGCCTCACAAGGTACATCGCTTTCTTTGCCTTCAAGAAAGCACGATGCTATTATGCGAGAAGGTTGTGGTTTCAGAGATCCTTCATGGGTGGGTTCTCCCAAAATATCTTTCTGCTGCAGTTCATAGCAGCTCAATCAGTTGGCTCGTCTGCTGTTAGATGAATGTTAAAATGCTAGAATGCATTTATGGAATATATAAAATGAAGCATCCTATGAGGGTAGAATGCTAGAATCTTTTGCCTTGCCCTAAATTGTAGAAGAACGAAATGCATGTATTCTGAAGTAATTTGTGCCCTAAACTCTGGACTCTTAGAAACATGTTCTGGGATTTGAACCTAGAGGTCAATTTACTACCTCACGAAAACAAACATGATTTCGGATTCAAAATGCTTGCAGGCATCCAATGGCAATTATTCCCTTTGGAGCAGGCCCTCGTGTTTGCATTGGGCAAATACTTGCCGTTATGAAAGCTGAAATAACGTTTATTTTGATTCTGAAACACTTTTAAGTCTCAACTCTTCAAAATGTTGCCATAACCCAATTGTTAAAGGTAATATAAGACCAAACCATGTGATACCCTTTATGTTTCATGATTTTGTAATTTATAGCAATGAAGCACTTGCTACAAAACTGAAAACAAAGAAGCACTTCAATGTTAGCGTGCATTATTTGAAAATAATACAAAAATGTCGTGCATGTCAAAGTACCATATTTTGATCCCTCAAAGTCAATAAAGGGGTTGTGCCTTGTGTTGCTTAATTGCTAGAAATACTATAAAGTTAGTCTTTGCAAAACTCTCCATTTTGCATTTGCACATTTTAATAAATTTAATAATACTAAAAAGAAGGGAATATTATTCTAGGGGAGGTGCACCAAATAGTGGACCAACTTAAGAACAATGGGCAAGGAAAAATAACCTTTCCGTGGGGAAAATTGGATACATATCGATCATGAAATAACACCATGAAATAGGTATATCCAAAAATAGAAAAACATAAAAAGCCAAGATTGTATGGTTATTATTTGAACCCATGTTTTTATCAACTTCATCTTTAGTCTTGTGTATGCATCACAACGATATCAACTACTACAACTCTATGTATAATTATTACATAACTATGGCCATTGCGCAATGTTCACATTGTTTTTCAATATTAAAACTATATACGATCTAAATAGGTGAAGATCATAATCAACAGCGCTCGCCAAAAGTTTGCAAGATTGTTTGAAGAAAGAAGGGCATTTCATCATGTTTATAGATCCAAAAAATAGCTGAAGCAACTGCAACATACAAAATTATTTTTGCAACCCCCTCTCCCCATCCAACACAACTTAATTTTTCTTCGTCTACCCCCACCCCAAGTTTGCCCTGGGTGCACGATTTTGTTGCTCATTGCTCTTCATCTGGCTCTACACTCCGAAAGAAAGTGATTTCCTACTCCACCCTTCGTTCATGGTTTCGATTTTGCTTGCAATCTATTGGAGAGGACCCTGATGCCTTTGGTACACATTCTGGTAGGCGAGGTGGAGCTACCACTGCCGCAGCTTTTAATGTTCCAGTTCGTTTATTTAAAGCCCATGGTTGTTGGCCCATGCACATAACCATGGACGGTTATGTGATTCCAGCTTTTGCGTACACAGCTTCTTGTTTCTCACTCCTTAGGCCTTTCCTCAACCGACATCTCATAAGCTTTATTAGAGTTCGGCACCTCTAGCGGTACACACTTTCTCTGCCTCTTTTTTCAGCATTTAAGAGATGCCAATGAAGGTGGTTCTTTCCATATGTTTCCATTTCTAGTAGTTCGAGAAGAAGCATTATCTGCTGAATTTTATGGTCTTAAAAATAATAATCTTGTCCAGCTTGCAAATTTCTTGATATGGCAGGGTGACTTGTCAAAGCTTGAGACTCTGCCACAATGTTGGTGGGAATTCACACTTTATTGACTAGAGCCTATCAAATGTGTAAGTTATATCATGCTTTGTCTGCTTATTTTTGCCTTTGATGTTTTGCGTTTGTTAATTCATCAAATTGATTGGAATGGCAAGGTTGATTTAATACAATATGCACATACTTTGGGCATTCAATATACTTTGCCTAATTCGTTTGGGGTGGGGGGAGGGTTTTCTGGCAGTGGTTAAGACTATGATTTCAGTATCATATTGTATAAAAAATGGTATAATTTGCCATGTGGGAGGAGCTTGAATGGTTATTGCTGTTTTGGGTGCTTTGCAACTCCCTTTTTTCATGGATGTTTTTGCAAAGGCTCAATTGCAGATTACGAGGAGCGCCAACCAAATTTGGAAGGCACGAGCCAATTTTTGTCATGCCCTGTGATATGCGTCCAGAAGGCGCCGTCTGCGACAGGGAGGCCAACGCAGCCCCGCGTGCCTGGGCCAGAGATGGCCGGTCTGTTGCACCCGAAGCAGTCTACATTGTCCTCTGATAGCAGCGCTGAAGGATTCCGGCTGGCTGATCCGACTGTACTGAGCCGATTGCAGGAGCTTGGAGGACGATGGAGCATGTTGGTGAGCCTGGTTGACGTTCATAGAATTCTTGTGTGTGTGTGCAGGCTGGGTCAGAGGGCGTAGGCCAGAAGGCTGCAGGAGCTTGGAATTCTTGTGTGTGTATGGAGGCTGGGCCAGAGGGCGTAGGCCAGGCCAGAAGGCTGCAGGAGGTTGGTGAAGACGAACAGGATGCAGATGAGAAGAGATGCTCACTTGAAAGTGAAGGTGTACAGGATGCCGGAGCAGAGGCTTTTGCTGGATAACTGTCCCTGCAGGTGTTGCAGAGACGGAGGTGGCGGGCCTGTATTCCATTCCCTTGATGCTGTTGGGTGTCCACCTGAGTGCAGTAGGGTGAGGGAGCTGAGCAAGGGAAGCTGGAGCACAAGGGCTGCGCCAGTTATGTTTGCCAGACCGGAGCCACCGCTTCGGGATGTAGTGGTTGAGGGGTACGGAGGCCTGGATGCAAGGACCAGACAATTGAGCCTGGGGATGGGCAGTTCAGTGCAGAGATGTGGAAATGAGAGATGTGGTGGTGAGGTGGGGGCTGATCCAGGAATACCTAGTGTGTTTGAGGACCGGATAGGTGCATTGGCACCGGATTTGTATAGGAAGGATCGAGGAGGGAGGGGAAGGGGTAGTAGAGGTAGAGGCAGAGGAGGTAGTGGTGGGCGCCGAGGTGCAAGGCAAGTGAGATTCACGCCTTCAGTCACACAATCCGGTACTGGTGGGGGATGAGACCGTAGAGGAGGCAGAGCCCCGTGTGAATGTTAAGACTGCCAGGGGTGGGGCTAGGAAACGGGGACGTGGGAGAGGTCGGAGGATTCCGAGCTTTATAGAGGAACATGTTGGGATTGACATTGGTGGCGGGCCTGGAGAAGAGGCTGTGGATTTGCCCGGGTTGTTGGATGCATCCGTGACCATAGTGTTTGGGGGATGTGATGTCCCGCAGGCATTGTACGATCGAATGATTGTATTCCTGAGGGAGAACTGCAAAGCAGGAGTGGTTGCATTGGAAAGGGGCTCATCCCTTGACCATTTGCACATCCAAGTTGTGATGCGGTCAGATGCCAAGACCCCATCCAGCTTGAATGTCAGAATCAAGAACTTCCTTGGATGGAACACGTGCAAGCCCGTAGGAGCCATGATTCTGTGCAAAGCCCTGAGGGGAAGCAAATTGCATTGCTTCGAAGGCCTCGTGGGATATTGTTTGAAAGACATTGGGAAGTTGCATTTTAAAGCTCATATGCACAATGTATCTGCGGAGCAGGTGCACGTTGGGAAGGAGCTCTATGCATTATATAGGGCTGGCGAGGTCAAGCACTTGATTGTGCTCGACAATCGAAACCTCATGGCCAAAGCTTTGCACTATGTGTCATATCATGCTGGCAGGTTCAGGACCGCCTCCCTTCTCCACACCATCAAATGCATGCTGCAAACCGGGAAGTTCAGGCTGGCAAGTTCTTGGGTCTTGCCCAATAACTCTGCATACGCCTCGTTGGAACGAGTGCAAGCAGCCTGGCAGATTATGCTGGCACCGCAGCGCTGCAGCTATAAGGATGTGCGCATGTCATTATTTGGGAGCCAGCCAGGAGTGGTCCCAATAGAGCGTATTAGAAGGAGAAGGAAGCGGTTTTGGGATGCTGCAGGCGTCTTTGAGGATGGGGAGGAAAAGTCTGGAGAGAGGAGTAGTGGTGATGAATTTGTCTACGCTAATAGTGGAGTGCAGCCCCCGTCTCCAGAGGCTGCTGATCCTTATGCTGATTTCATCCCGCTTGACATTAGGGACGATGAGTTTGATGTTGTTTGATGTAGCAGCTCGTCTTTACGCTTTGGTTTTATTTGCTTATGCCTCATTTATCTAATTTCTTTCTTCTGCCAGGTGACAATGGTATGGGAGCGCGGCCTCATCGCGAGCACGAAGTGATCGTCATCACTGACACCTCAGAGGAGGCCGAATCCATTGATCAATCGGTCGTGGAGTCGGGTATTAAGGAGGAGGTGTGTGATTTTGTACAGGAGTTGAGAGATGCGGAGGAAGCCGTTAGGGGGGTGTGCGCAGCAGTGGGCAATCTGCGTATGGCGCTCGCGGGCACTCTCGAGCAGATTGAGAGTGCCGTGGAGTTGGTTGAGCGCTGTCCTGTAGATGATGCTAGTTTCGAGAGGAAGATGCTGCGATCACATTTGAACCTCTGTAAGGGCCTGCTCATAAGGGAGTTGCGCGAGTTGGAAGTGATAAGTGGCCGCCATGACACTCAGGGTGCTGGCCCTAGCGAGAGGAGGCCAGCTGACCGATAGTGCATTCCTCATGGATGTTTGTAAATAGACCTGTGTGTCTGAGTTGCTATGCATGCTGTTTTGTTTAATAATATTGTGGTTTTGGACCATTGAGGTCAAGGTGCACCATTGGAAAAGTTTGTGTGGCTTTAGTTGTAAATGATGTGAGCCATCGATCTGGTACAATGCCAGGAATATTCCCCACATCGGTGGTATGCAATAAAAGATGACTTGAACGCCATAATACATGGAATAAACGATTACTATAGGGTATGGTCGCCTTCTGCCGTGACCCCACCTCGGAGCGACGTAAAACCCCCCGTCCTTTCGCGGGTTGTCGTCATGCTGTCATGGGTATATGCGTCTATGTACCGTCGTTTTGTGGCCAGGTGTCATTATCCGGGGTTTCGTCAACCGAGACACCAGGGTCCATCAACCGTGTGCGCAGTGGCCTCTCAGAGTGAGCTTAATGTCCCGCATTAATCGCGGCCTTGGGACACCATACTCGCGGTAATCGGATTACCATGTCCGTGTTGAAGAAAAAACCTCGAGCATGCAGATTTGAAACGAATTCAATGCGGGTTTAAAACGATTTGGTGCCCAAAGCTTGCACTCGATTGCATTCTTCGAATTTCAATTCTCCGACACCCGCTATGGCTTCCATGGCCATAAAATCCAGCCCTCCTTCCATAGTTCATATGTTATCGAGAAGAGGCTGTGAAGAGCACGAAGGTAGCCATGGTTTCGACGAGGGCACAAAGAGAATCCGATGCTGAAAGGGGTACCAGGAGACCGGCATCATCCAAGAGGGTCTGCGCACAGGTCAGTGCTGTTACCAGTCCAATGCCAAGGAGGCCGAGTAGGAGAGGTCAATGGACAGAAGAGCAAATGCTCGACATCCTCGAAGAGGTAAGCGAATTTGGCATTTCGATTAGAGAGGCATCTAGGAGGTCTGGTATACCAGAGTCCACAATCAGGGATTGGCTATATGGTCGAACAAGCCACAAGCAAACAAATCATCCACAAATATTGACAACTCTCCAAGAGGAGGAGCTCGTCAATTGGGCCCTTAGCAAGCGTAGCAGCAAGGGATGGGGTTACACTATCGGCTTTGTCAAGGAGAAGGCAAAGCAGAGATGGCTAAAGCAGGGGGTCATGTGGTGAATCTGGAGTACCTGGCACTAAGTGGTGGAAGCTCTTTAAGCAAAGACACCCCGAAGTTGCTCTAAGGAGTCCAGAAACCCTAGATGTGGCCAGGGCCCGTGCCATGACACAGGAGAACCTCGACAACTTCTATGCCGGGCTCAAGCAGATTTATGCTGAATTTGCCTTCCCAGCCTCAAGGATATGGAATGCTGACGAGACTGGAATTCAGGCAGGGAAGTGAAGGGGCTGAAAATCATAGCTAGAAAGGGGGGAATAGGGTGAGTGAGGTAGTCATGAACAATAGGGAATGTGTTACAATTTTGGTTTGTGTTAATGTTGAGGGATACAGGATCCCCAACATGTATATTTTTAAAGGTAATCGCATGAGGCAGGATCACATTGCAAGATGTGAAGAAGGTGCCATTCAGGCTGTCCAATCTTCGGCTTGGATGACATCAGAACTGTTTAAGTCATGGCTGTCACATTTTGCAGCAAGAGTTCCAGGTGGTGTATCCCCAGACTAGCCTCACCTTATCATATTGGATGGTCATGGCAGTCATGTAGAGCTAGAAGTCATATTGGAGGCAAAAGAGAAGGGCATCCACTTTGCCTTATTGCCTCCACACACATCTCATAGACTTCAACCTCTAGATGTGGCATGCTTTGCCCCTTTTAAGGCAGCATTCAAGAGGCATAGAGCTGCCTATATGGTTAGCAAAGGGAGGGCTGAACCAAAGAAGGAGGAGATAGCAGAATTGATTTCACAATCAATTGCATGTGGTCTCACACCCCAAAACATCAAGGCAGGTTTTAGAGCCACTGGTATCTGGCCCTTTGACCAGGAGAAGGTTAAGCCAGGCCAAGAATGTACCAGGTTTGGGAGGGTGCATGTTGAAGACAATTACAAAGAAAGCCCGAGAGGCGGTCGAGAAGATTATCATCCGTGATATGGCACAAGTGGAGGCCTTTGACATGGCGAAGTGCACCCGCCTATGGGAGGCCTTACGGACAACTCCCAATTGATGTGCAAAATGACCAAACGCCACACAATCCAGCTGGTGAGCAAGTGCCACAATCTGAGCATGTGGAACATACCCATGAATTACCCATGGAAGGTGCTGCTGTAGTGAGTCAGGTGCATGTCAATGATGTTGGAGGGTCTCAAACATGTGGCATGCCATCTGCACCATAAGGGCAAGGAAGAGAGGCTTTGCCCCCGATCTAGGAGGGAGAGTTCACATATCAAGTGATGGTTTCGCGGAGGCATTGGGAGCGTAACGTGCTAGAAGGGCGAGGTCGAGAAATTGAAAATGGAGCACCGGGCAAAGAAGGAAGGTTGAGACCGCAAGAAGGAAGGTCGAAGGGGAGGAGGTCGCCAAGAGGGCACAAAGCTAACGTGGAGGAGAGAGAGAAGAGGAAGTTGGTCGATGCAAGGGAAGCCGCAAGTGCCGCAAGGCTTAAGGAGTTTATGTACCCAAGGGGATGTCTAGAGTGGCATCCATATTTGGTTTTCAAAGGGTGTTGAGCGAGGAGGTTAAGACAAGAAGATTACGGTGTGAGGAACAGACTTAGGGTGAGACAAGGGTTAAGTCCACTTGGGGCACCCATTGTCAGAAATCAAACGCCCCCGTGAATTGACCAAGCTCTTGAACCCGGCCGCTCCTCGCTAGTCCCTCGTGTAGACCTGAACTCACAACCATTGGATGATCTTTGATGAAGAGCAAGTCATGTGCGGTTTAGATGACACACATATCCTTTCGGGTGATCTTTGGTCATGAGCATAATGTAAGTATAGAGGGTTGCATACCTCTATTTAGGCCTGTAGCAAACCCAATCAGCACACTCAATTCACCATTGAAGAGGTGGGACTTGCCAGCTCCACAGCAACATGCTGATATTGTTCACGGCAACTCAATGAGACTGGACACCCAGGGATGGGTGAACTACGCTGCCGCCAATTCAGGACCTGAACATGACCAGGTCGCTGCAATAGACAAGGCAAGGATTATCAGGGAGATGGTGGAAATTGGGGTGGACCCTGGAATTGTAAGCCGTGCAAAGGAGATGGATGTTGGGTTTGCAAGGATATGGAGGGCTGACATGGCTCAAGTAACCCAGCCAACTCCAAGGTTTGGGGAGGGGACCTCATTCATAGCTACACCCGCTGATAGTCAGGTATGTTTGGTCACCTTGCAATCATAATTTTCAGTTCACCTTTTATTTGGCATTGCTATTAACAGACAATGTGCACAGGTATCCGAAGACTCGGATGAAACCCAAGACAATTAAGTATCTCCAACTTATTGTACATAATATATGAACAAAATAGTGAACTTGTTGTACAAGATTTATGATTAAAATAGTGATAAGACTGTTGCACATTCTGCTGTTTGCAACTGATTTATCATAAATAAATAACATAAGCAATGAACATAAGCAATGAACATAAGCAACAGTGACAGTAATAAGAAGATCATTCCATTAAACAAAAATAATGATCAGACAAAATTGAGCCCTCAGGCTGCACAAAATAAGCCCGAAAGGCTGTTTCACAAGCTAAACCAAGAAGGAAGAGGAGGGAAGGATCGTCCAGGGTGGCCTTTCTGTACAAAGGGGGCGAGAGGTCATTAACCTCTGAGGGCTCGGAAGAGCACATGGTCGCTCTCGTGACTACGATCGGCAAAGGTGGATCGAGATCATTCTTCCGAATGAGCCCGCTCAACTTGAGAGAGACGATTTCGGCGAGACCTCCCACTGCCGAGGAAGAACCCACGGCCGTTGTGATCTCCGCCGGGGTCACCAAACAATTCCTAATTTTGAAGGAATTAGGAGTCGTTGAGGTCGAGGAGGAGCTAACAGGGGAGGAAGGAGCACTCGGAGCAGGGCGAGCCCTCTTCGACGGATCATATCCGCCACCCCTCACCACGCCCCACCTCATGGGACCCGGGATAAGCGGTTCTTTCGGCATCCATGGCGCCTAAACCCTGTAACACCACGAAAATACACAAGATCAATGCATGATTCGAAACAAAAACATAGCAGACGCTCAGAACTTACCTTCGACGCTTGGGAAACCCGGATGCTTGAGCGGAATGGACTACCGCCTGCTCGATCTCTCCATTTAAAGGCTTAACTGCAATGATGGGTCAGGATTTCAAAAAATCTGGCTTTTACAGCTGAATTAATTTTCATCCGGACATGGCAGAGAATGTTCGGGCCAATTTGGCTCAAGAATTGGAGGTGGAGTGCAGAAAATCGCCTAGATTTTTGCACGAAGAGGGCCAAAAAGGCAACCATTACCGTTGGCGGTACCTCGATAGCCGGTACCATACATATCGGTAGCTGGCGACCTAGGCCTCGTATACGGCACCTAGGTCCGCCGATATTAATGGGATGTGGCCCTAAAGTGGGAGACGGTGTGGCGTGAAGATCCACGCACCTGCGCGATAGGTGGCAACTGGTGCGCCAACTGACGCGCGTTAGCGTGCAATAAGCCACACACAATTTGCCCCTTAAGTGCGCGGAACATGGCGACCATACCCTAGGTTTGGGCATTCAAGAATTTATCTTCTTCTTTCACTCACAACTTCAGAGTACAGTTACTCCCCACTCCTTCATCCCAACCCTGCATTTCGCTAGTTATCCTTTTCACAAAACCTGCGTTAAACCCTAAAACATGGAGAGGATGGAGGTGGAAGCTGAGAACGAGTTCATCGGAGTAGCTTGCAACAGGGGCCCCAACGTAGCAGCATGGGGAACCTGCAACCTTGTGGCATTTGGAGCTCACCACTCCGTCGCCATATTCTCCCCCCAGGTAAATGCATTTTGAAACTAGTAAGGCGTTAAGTTTCTAGTTTTCTGGATGTATTTTGCAGGATGCAAAAATTCTGGTCATGCTTCCAGGACACAAGGACCAGGTTAATTGTATCACCTGGCTGCCATCGAATAAAAAGGACATAGTAGGTTCGTCGTAATCCATTAGTGTAAATATTGGCATCGCATTTTCTACAATTCTAAACGTGGTAATAACCTGTTTTCTCAGTTGATGAGTACTTTATGTTATCTGGGAGTGCTGATGGCGAAATCATCCTTTGGGGCATACAGCCAATACTGAGAAAAGTAAACCTCTGCAGACAAAATTTAAGCTTTTTGATTGGCATTCTTATGTGTATTTACTGGGGTGTTTGGAAATTATAGTGGCGACTGGTACTTCGAGCTCCATCCACCCATGACAAGGCTGTTACATGCATTTCTGGTTGCATGTTATCATCCGTGGAAGCTGTATTCGCATCTTCATCTTCTGATGGCACAGTTCGTGTGTGGGACATGTCAATGTCAATGCAGGCTGGAGGTAATTTTTCTGAAGTGCAGGTGTGCTCTTTGGGCTTGCCCAACTAAAGGAATTTTCCTTGCCTAATAAGGCGACTTGCTCATCATACACTTCACCATATCACCAGCCTTTAACATTTATTGCACCTTCTTCATAGGCAAATGCCAGGTATCGATTGGACAAACTATTTCTGTTGGATCAAAAGTCATGGTTGCTGTTTCCATGGTGCTTCTTCCCAACAAACTGGATATTTTGTTGGCTATGGGGGGTTTGGATAACCAAATTCATCTATACATCAAGACTAGTTCTGAGCATCAATTTGTATCAGCGTGCAAATTAAAAGGTCATCAAGGATGGGTTCAGGCTGTTGATTTTTCAGAACCTGTAGTAGAGAATGGAATGCAAGCAATATTTCTTGCAAGTTGTTCTCAAGATAAACATATTCGACTTTGGAGGATCACCCCGAAGCAAGCTGTATTGAGTAATGACAAAGGGTCTACTTTGAAGGGATATATTACTGGGCCAGTATTTCGTGCAGGTGAAAGCCTGTGGCAAGTTAGCCTTGAGTCGCTTCTAGTTGGGCATGAGGACTGGGTATATTCAGTTCATTGGCAGCCTCCTCTTCAAGGGCATAATGAAGGCCAAGAAACATTCGTTCAACATATGTGCATATTGTCTGCTTCAATGGATAAGATGATGATGGTTTGGAAACCTGATCCAAAGTCTGGCATTTGGATGAATGAAGTTTGTGTTGGAGAACTTGGTCATTCAGCCTTAGGATTTTATGGTGGCTTGTGGGGTCCAGATGGTGATGCGATACTAGCCCATGGATTTACTGGATCGTTTCATTTGTGGAAAAATGGAAATCTGGGTTGGACTCCTGAACTTGTTCCATCTGGACATTTTGAATCTGTTGTTGACATTGGCTGGTCAAAAACACGAGAGTTTTTGTTATCAGCAAGTCACGACCAGGTATGCGACGTGTGGAATTTATCTACTATCATATTTCTGAAAATTCTCATTGTTTTTGGGATTTTTTGGCTTTAAGAAGATGTATTGCTGCAGACAACTCGCATTTTCACCCCATGGGATTGGAATAAAGGAAAGACCAGCATAAGATCGTGGCACGAAATAGCAAGGCCTCAAGTGCATGGCCATGATCTTAATTGCCTAGCTGTCTTGCAAGGAAAAGGAAATCATTCGTATGTCAGTGGAGCAGAAGAAAAGGTGGCACGAGTATTTGAAGCCCCAATCACTTTTCTGGATACACTTGCATACACAGCAAGGGATAATAAGATACAAGGAATTGTCAATAGGGAGGAAGCTTGTGTTTTGGGTGCTAACATGTCAGCTCTTGGTCTATCACAAAAACCAATCTATTCTCATGGTTCGTCTGATTTGTTCTTTCCCTCTGTAAGGTGATGGGCTGATCATTGTTTACTATCTCGTGTGGTTTTTCACATTGATTTTGCTATTATCTTATTAGAAACTGGCACGAGGGAGGTAGATGAAGCTGTTGTGGAAGCTATGGATGCAATGCCAGATGCTGTTCCTATGGTTCTTACACAACCCCCCTTGGAGGAGCAGCTAGTCCAAAACACACTCTGGCCAGAATTGCATAAGCTTTATGGGCATGGGAACGAGTTGTTTTCTATGTGTTGTGATCATGCTGGCCGTTTATTGGCCACAGCTTGCAAGGCGAGTATGCAACAAACGTGTTATTAAATAGTTATCAAGTCTGACATTGTGGCCTGTTTTGTTAGGCACAATCAGCAAATGCAGCTGAAATATGGTTGTGGGAACTAGGTAGCTGGAGATCCTGCAGTCGTCTTTCATCTCATACCTTAACAGTCACACAGATGGAGTTCTCCCATGATGATCAGTTTCTCCTTTCGGTGTCAAGAGATCGTCATTTTTCTATCTTCAAACGAAGAGCAGGTATGCTACATTTAATATTATTTTTGGCTAGTTTATATATGTACTGCACTTTGCTGTAGGTGACTTGGAGGGGCAACCATGCTATGAATTAGTAACAAGGTTTGAGGCTCATAAAAGAATTGTATGGGCGTGCTCTTGGAGTCTTTGTGACAAGTATTTTGCAACAGGGTCAAGGGATAAAACTGTGAAAATTTGGGGTTTAAGTCAAGATTCTGACAGTAAAACAGCAGTCAACCTTGAGACAAATTTGCCTCCATTTAAAAGCAGTGTCACTGCTTTAGCATGGACGTCAGGCTGTAAGCTTGGAAATCACATTCTTGCAATAGGAATGGAGGATGGACAATTAGAATTATGGAATTGCAGTATTGGTTTTGCGCCGGTGAACTGTGTATTGAAGATAGATCCCCAACTTTGTCACGTTGCAACAGTAAATCGATTAATGTGGAGAGAAATCAAGGTTTGGGATGATGAGAATAGCAAGGAGGCTGATGTTGCTTTGCATCTGGCATCTTGTGGAGAAGATCATAGTGTTAGAGTTCTTAGGATTCGGGGTCTCTGACTTCATGTTGTCCTACTGTGTTGTACACGAATTTATTACATTTTTGCCATATTCGGAAATGAGCATTGGGGTGTCAGTACGTTTATCTTGATTTTCTTGTCTATTGTGATTTCCTTTGTCTGGCATCAGGTATTATTTAAATTTTTATGTGCCTACATTAGACTAAGCGATGCTGGGCTAATTGAAGGATGCTAAAGGGGCAACGTAAGTACGTTGCTGCTTTGTAGTTTGTTCCATTATTTTGTAAATGAACAAATGGTTAATATTTACTAGCAAATTGCATGCTCTCGCTCCACCTTGTTTTGCTTGAACCCAGAGCATAACCGATAAAAAAAAGCACTCTAATTTCTGTCTACCTGGAAGATGAGAATTGACTCAGTGAAGGTAAGTAATAGAGTTGAATCAGAGACTTGTGTGATGGTGGAGGTTTGATATTTGCCTTGCAGTGGACCAATTAACCAACAAACCAAACCAGATACAACAAACTAGGCATCTCCAACTATAGTTCTTAATTTTGCAATCTAGTAGAGCTCAACAACTTGTTCATCACAGTCACCATTCTATTTAGATTCTATTGTATTTCATTAAGGCTTAAGACGAAATCCAGTCACCATTCTATTTACAATTGTATTTCATTAAGGCTTAAGACGAAATCCTGCTGAGCTGCTTCGAAATTTTTTGTTAACTTGCACGTCAGCTGGAAATTTTGAGGCAAAAATTCCAGCTCAGCAAGATTTGCCAACGAAATTTTTAACATCTTGAAATTTTGTCCACGTGTCTGCCTATGTGGCGTAAATATAATTTTTTTTTTTTTTGACATTGTCGACCTTTTCCCTGCATAATCTTCGATCAGGCATGCTGCCAGAGGTTTTGACGAAGATTTCCTTTGTTCTTCTGCTAGATTAGGGTGAAAGGTTTTGACGAAGATTTCCTTTGTTTTTCTGCTAGATTAGGGTGAAATCGACTTGCCTCTTGCTTAGCGCCTTGGAGCGCCGTTATTTCTTCATATTTTGAGGGTTCTTGGGAATTCTGGAGGGATTTTTTGGAATTCTTGGCATTTTATGGAGCTTTCTTTGCAACTTCTTCCATTTCGGCCGAGTCTGTGTGGCTGGAGTTGCATGCATGTAATCTTGCTTTAACATTAGTTAGTTTTTTTATATTTTGTTCCTTTCTAATATTTCTGTCCTTGCAGATGTCGCTAGCTTTGTCTCGAGTTATAGTATCCATTCTAGTGGATGGGGTTTCCAAAATGGTATGGAGGTCTGCAAGCTGCGCTCTGTCTTGCTGCCTTTCCACGTGTGCTAGGGAAGGCCATCCTCAAGCTGTTGGATGCGGGTCTCCATGCCGGAAACGCGCTGCTTTTCTGTGCTGAGTTGCTTCTTGAGCAGTCTGAGCATGGAGGCCTACACTTCCTCTATCAAAGATGCAATCCGGACTGCATTGCCTTCCACTATGGCTTGAATCTGCTTCCATTTTTCCTTAGATGTTTGTTCCGGTGTAGCTGACGAGGATGGATTCACATGGCTCGCTGCTATATGGGTGTACCTGCCTTATGACTGACGGGTCATGCTTGTTGCACGTGTTTTTGATCTCGCCTACCTTTTCAGGGTATATCTATCGATCTTGCCAGTGTCATCTTGTCTGCAAACAGGGATGGTGTCGATGTACTCTCTTAGGAGAAATCTCGATGCCATGTCTGCCCTGGTGGAGAGAATTGTCTTGCCATTGTCTGCCATGTTCTTGCTCATCGACGTGCATATCGGTGGGGTAGGTTGAGAGGATGCAATGCTTCTATGGTTCCTCTATTGCTGGGGTGGGCATGGCAACAGGAAGGAGGGGGCTTAAAGGGTGGCTAAAGGGCTCTGTGGAAAGCTCAACTAGGTCAAAAAGATGGCTTTTAAATATAAATGATGCCCGCCCTCAGTGGTTGGCACGGTTGTGTTTGCGGGGGTTCAATCCTATGGGAGGAAGGTTCGATTTCGAAACGAGGATATGCGGGTGTCGCCCGTTATTACCACACAAATTTGGCACCATCAGTTTCGCCCCAGAAGACAGACAAACACAACCGCTAGCTCTGGGCCTGAGTGTAGAACCGCAGTGGTGACAGTTTCTTTCTTGCAGCACGCTACTTTCCACATGCAGAGTCCAACTTCTACTGCTACAACACAGATGTGGATAGGATGGATCCGTATGTCGATCTATATGATGACATACAGCTGTACAGGTAGTTCGACAGAGTTGTAGACTTCAATGCACATACAGGAATAAAACAACTCACGAAGTTTGACCTGTTACCAGAGGACGTCCTGCAGCTCCGTCTTGCAGATACTGCTTGGCCGCGAACATCAGCTAACGACCCCCATCAAGTCATACGACATGGCTGGCAATTGCTTCAGATGTGCAACATCTTTCATTTAGTCATATGCAATGGTTTGGCTCAGTGGCCCCTATCTGCCGGCTATACCAGCAGGCAGGAAAACCAGGGAGATGGCTCCAATGTTGTGGATTATGTACTGGTGGCTAAACAAGATCTGCATCTCATCACCCAGCTCTGAGTAGGCATAGATAATAGAGATGAGAAGACTGACTCAGATCACCAGCTACTTTTCCTTCAAGTGCATCGGCAGTCTGCACGGACCACATATGATCCATCCCCCCTCCCCTCCCTCCCCGGCTTACCTCAGTTGCAGCTAGATTATGACTGCGCGGTGGCTTATGCCCAGATGCTAATACATGACCTAGCAAAAATTCTGCAGCTCCCCATTCTACAGCAACAGACTAACCAGTTGGTCACAATGCATATAACTACTGTGGAGAGATGCTTTGATAGAAGCCACCCCCAGAAGATCTCGGGAACTACAACCTTCTCCCGTAACCAGTGGTTTGATGATGAATTTAGAGACTTCAAATGCTGGCTTCGACAGGTCATTGATCCTGCCCTGCACCCCCTCGCGATCAGATGGTACCATCTTTTTGTGAAAGGAAAGAAAGCCAGATATATTGCAGAGCATCAAAGGGAAATGTTGTACCTGCTGGAGAGGCATCTCAGAACATTTTGCAGAAAGGTCTTGAGCAAGCCTCTTTAGCTTGCAGGAAATATCATCCGAATCAATGGGTGCAATACTTGCATCAGCTCTATGATCATCCTGGGTTTGACTAGAGGTACCACCCAAAAAGGCCCAGCCTTGGAAATGACAGAGGCAGATGTCACTCAGGGCCTGCAGCATCTCACCAATGGCAAGTTGGCAGACTTGGATGGCATGCAGACAGAGCTGCTCAAGTGGCGGGACCACCAATAGTGCCCTTCCGGACCGCACTATTTAATAGGGCAGTATAGAATGGATTTTTCCAATAGTGCAGTTCTAGATTAACCCCACGCTTGCATGTGGTCCACAGCGCTACCTCCGTGCACATTTGCCACTGAAAAAGCATAGATTGATAGCTTCAATTTGCACAAGTGCACATCACTTGCGAATTGAGATAGGCAGATGGTCCTGGGAAGCACGGGAGGATAGACTGTGTCTATGCTGCCAGTAGGGTGCTATTGAAGATGAAAGCCACACGCTGCAGCATTGTCCGACATTCAGTCACATTTGCGCCAACTATGCTCAGTTGATATTGCCTAACCAGTAGCTGCATGCACTGCTGAATATAACGTTAGTGGGCTCGCTAGGACCTTATCTCCGGGACATCATGGATGCTCGGACTCAGTTATGTCCTCGAGTGATGCACTGAGACACATCATAATGTACCATTATCATATATCATTATACAGTTTCTCAGCATACCTATTACAACCCAGGTTTTTCCCTCGAAAACCCTCCGGGGCGGGGTTTTTTAATCCTAGCAGTAATATGCTTGTTGTATTCCTTGTTTGGGTCCCATAGGCCAATTAGTCTCAGCGGACGATAAAAATCTATTCAACTCAATTCAATTCGGTGGCTTATATGGCTCTTTCCCCTTGTATTGAACTTTTATAGAAGGCATTGACTAGGGCTTCATGCTAGACCACATTGTCCACCATTTGTGAAGGAGAACAGGCCAGAGGCCGAGAAATATCCTCAATGTGACACGTGCTGATAGGCAGAATCAACTTTGCATAGCGGGCTTGGAAACGATTGAATGTTGGCAATTATTGCAGTATGTGGAATTCGTCTTTAATGGCACCCTGGTAGCAACACTGACAGAGTCTATCCTCACGCGCTTCTCGAGCCCATCTACCTGTCTCAATTCACAGGTGATATGCATCTGTGCAAATTAACGCTATCAACCTGGGTTTTTTTAGTGACAAATGTGTACACAGATAGTGTTGTGGATTCCTGTAAGCATTGGGTTGATCTAAAGTTGGGAGTGTGATGTCTTAACCTATTCCATTCCCAAAGCTTGCTGAGGAAGCAAGCATTGAGGTATTGTCACAAGTTATGGTGACCCTCTTTAGTTTCTACATATATGCACCTGTGCTCTTACACATTCCATCAGAAGAATCACTGAGCTTGCTTCTCCTTCCAATGGGCTTGGGGGTGCAGCAAGGTTGGGAAGATGATCATTGTCCATACGAACTACCTTATGGAAGTAGATAATGTGGTGGTTGAGTGCTGCCTATTGTAAAGGTAGGAAATCTGTCTCTTGCAAAAGGATCTCGTATGGGACTGTGTATTTTACCCTAAGTGCCCGAGCTAGAAAGGACTTTTGTACCTGCTCTAGTTCATTTTAGGTGGCCAGGGATATGGCTGGGCCCCAAATTTTGACCCCTATAGAAGGCTTGAATAAGTGTGACATATGAGCCCAATAATATAGCTCTGCCTTCTGACTGTTATTGGAGAAAGCAGGCATCCCCGTACCCAATACTACTGTTGACAAACTGTCATGTCAGTGGTCAGTCATCCTCAACAAGTCTCACACAGTCTGTACACTGCATTTTGCAAGTCCATAGGGGCTCCTAACTGTCTTAATCTCTTCCACAACTTTTTGCGAAGCGCAGTGTCAAAAGCCTTTGCGAGGCCGACGAAGCAGCAGTAGAGGTCCTGTCGCCGATTCCTGCTATCCTTAACCAAGATGTGCAGTGTAAAGATGCGATCAATAGCAGAATGCTGAGGCCTAAATCCTGCATGTGTGAGAGCTCACACCTCTGTTTCCTTTGCAAACATCATCAATTGTTGCTTCAAAATGCTACCCATAAATTTTGCAAAGAGGAGTTGAACATGATTGTTTGTTGTTGGCAGGGCTGTTTGGATCTCCTGCTTTATAGATGGAGACTACCCTGCTAGTGGTCCATTATCTAGGATATCCTTCCTGCAATGCCTTGTCGAATAGTGCAGTGAGGATGGGCACCATTAGTGGCCCTGCCCATTTGAGCAGCTCTACTTGCATTTTGTGCAAGTCAGCAGCCTTGCCATTGGCGAGATGTTGGAGGTCCTGAGAGACTTCTGTGATTTCCAATACCGGGCTCGTTTGTGGGGGTACCTCTGCTTGGACCACGATCATAGAGCTAGCACAAATACTATACCCACTAGTCAGGGCTACAAATCTGACCTCTGCAGTGCTGGCCAAGCAGATGATGTCCAGACCAATACAGGTCCAACTAACCAATTTGGGACCAACAATTCAATTATGTGCTAACAGATCAAATTCAGATCCTTTTCTATTTCAACCTTTGCTTTTGCCACGATATCAACTATGAATGGGCTATGAATACATGTTATAATATTGGACTGCCATAGATCGCACTTTCATAGCCTATTTTTTTTTTTCTGAAGGACGTCATTCTATTCATCATCACATCATGAGTACATTCTACATCACTTTATTCTACATATTACATGAAAGCCAATCCACTACCTAGGCGCGATATGCTAGGAGTTGCTTTGCATGTGATTATCGAGTACATATGACAGCTTTTAAGGTCTCTGCCACAGGACGACTTGGTCATACTTGAACCCATGACCTTGGGCAACGGATTTTTAAGGTCCCCATTACTAGACTGATATTGGCCAGATTTGAACCCGTGACCAAGGGTGTAGCATTTTAAGGTCCTACCACTAGACCATGCCCCGAAGGGCACCTGTCATAGCCTAAATGCCTTGCTTATGCCTTTGTTATTGGTATTATGCTATATATTTTTGCAACCTAAAGCAAGAATCCATCAATCTATATAGCAAGAGTCCATCAGAATATTGACCTCGTAGTTATATACCATTGTAATAATGATTGAATTACTTTTTAGGCTGCAACATGCAAATATCAAGAATTGGATCAAGGTGAAGCATTGTAGTGTATGCGAAAAAGGGCATATTAAGATGCATATCACATAATACTATTGAACTGACCAGCCATTTTGCCACCACATTATGCTTAGTCGACAAAGTGGTCTTTGGTTGAATGGGTCTAATTTTTGAGATGCAAATGAAGCCAAAAGAGCAAAGTATTTTCCTTCAGTTGAGGTTTAAGAGGCAAATATATAGGAGTTAATATGAAAGGGACATTAATTGATATCTACGACGTGTCTAGACCTAACACTAGGAAGACAATCTATAACACCTAGAGACAAATAATATGCCACCTAGAGACATGTTATTTAGAATGTTGGGTTAAAAGGTGATATGTTGTTCTTTGTGTTCTTTTGTAGAAGTGGTCGTGCCTCTATTGTATTGCCTATTTCTTCATTTGAAGGCCCCTGAGGAAATGCCTCCAGAACCTTGCCTAATATTCATATCAATACTGCTCAAAAGAATATTTTAGAGAATCACATAAACTATATGTATCGTCTCATAGTAATAGAACTTTAAAGATTGAAAAGACTAGCAAACAATGCAACAATCGTTGTCATCGTTGTCCTCTACCTCCAGATCCATATTCTACAACCCCTCTTATTGTGCTACATAGCTCTATCAAACAATGTGTGTTCCGCTCCAATAATGTAGTAATTCTTTGCACGCATATGATTGCAACTTCACTCAAACAATTTAATTTTGTTACCTGATAACCACCATGATAACTATTAATAATTTAGCTCAAAAGCTTTAACTAATCCACTAGTACAGGATGCTACATTCATAAAGCACATTGCATGTACATACATTCAATCACTGCATATAAAATTTTAACTTACATGTTGCTTTCCTGCTGCTGCAAGTTATTCTCCAGGAGTCAGACACATATATAGATGTTATCAATTATCCTCTTAAACAAAGCTCACATGCTAAATCTGCAATCCTTCTTTAGTTCAGGAACTCCCATTATAAGCTGGAAAGTGACAACATCATGGTCTAGAACACCATCTGAGTTAGTCTTTGTAATCTCCAAAGGCTTTTGTTTTCTGATATGGTGCAATCTCATCAAAGTATCATCTCCTCTCCAGGAGAATTTTTAATGCCGTTCTATGTAAAAGCATCCTTCTGAAGCATGGAGCTAAATTCGTTCTTGTTAACTCCCTAAATTTTTTCCTTTTCTCTTCTTTCTAGTTGTGGCTGCTATGTGCTTGTCGGTTGCCATAACTATGAGAAAATGTGGGCAACCAAAATATGTCCGAGTGTGCAAATGGTATAACTTCTTCTTGGGTAATCTCCAAGACAGAAAAAAATTTATGTGTTGTCTTCCTGCATTAGGGTATATAGGCATATGGCTGCCATACTTTTTACTTTTCTAAGGTACCGGCTGCATCAAAAACAAATGGCATGTAATGACCAAATGGTTCAAATTATGCCATTATCGCCTTAAGGTTATACGACGTAATAGCTTCGGAGCAATGCTGCCACTAGGCCCCTTTCCCCGCCACTAGCCCTGTTTCTGGCCATTTACATCGCACGGCTTTTCTGCTCTAATGAGCGCAGGGTTTATTACTAAGACCTGTAAATGAACAAATGGTTAACATTTATTAGCAAATTGCATGTTCTAGCTCTGCCTTGCTTTGCTTGAACCCAGAGCATAATCAATAAAAAAAAAAAACCCCCTCTAATTTCTGTCTATCTGGAAGATGAGAATTGACTTAGTGATGGTGAGTACTAGAGTTGAATTAGAGACTTGTGTGATGGTGGAGGTTTGATATTTGCCATGCAGTGGACCAATTACCAACAGCAAAGCAGGTACAACAAACTAGGCATCTCCAACTATAGTTCTTAATTTTGCAATCTAGTAGATCCTAATAATTTGTTCATCACAGTCACCATTCTATTTACATTCTATTGCTATTTCATCAGTATACATGACACAACCCCCCCTCCCCCCCCCCGGGCGTTTTTTTTTAGGCTTGGACGACAAATAACCCACCCTTTTTTTTAGGTGCAGTGGAGAAAAGTAGAAAAGCCTCCATCATTTAGCATTCCCCGCACTGCTTAACGAATTCATGCCATATTCTGAATAGATCGTTTCTCTTAGTCGATTGCAGCAGCCATGGATCGTACTGTTTTGCATTGTTTCAAGAGGTTATGTACTAGGTAATTGCCCGGAGGAGGCTCATTCCGCCTTGTAAAGGGCTCCGGCGACGTCCCCAGACGAGGCGGAGCACGAACGGACTGGACGTAGTGACACAAATGGTTCAAATTTTCAAGAATAGCTTTGCTTCATCAGGCCATGAGGTCCTGCACAAATAGATGAAGCAAAAGCCCTGAGATCCGGCACAAAAATAGATTTGAGATCCGGCACAAATAGATGAAGCAAAAGCCATGAGATCCGGCACAAATAGATGAAACAAAAGTGGCAAAAATAGATGAAGCAAAAGCTGGGAAAAAATAGATGAGCTTAGATGGAAGCGGAGAAAGCAAAGGATGTCTAAGAGCATGGCGGCTATGGCTTTAATCCTTGTTGTTTTGGTTCTCCTCAAATCTTTAGCTCCGAATCCTAAGGCAAAAACTTTGTAGGAGACCCCGAATCCTAAGAACTATGATCTTCTCCACAAGATGCCAGATGCAAAGCAACGTCAGCTTCCTTGTTATTCTCATCATCCCAAACCTCGATTTACTATTGCAACGTGACAATGTTGGGGATCTATCTTCAATACACAGTTCACCGGTGCAAAACCAATACTGCAATTCCATAATTCTAATTGTCTATCCTCCATTCCTATTGCAAGAATGTGATTTCCAAGCTTACAGCCTGACGTCCATGCTAAAGTTGTAACATTGCTTTTAAATGGAGGCAAATTTGTCTCAAGGTTGACTTAACACTAGAGTTGTTACTGGAACTATTCTGGGTTCATCAACCAGAATTGGTCCAGCATACCCTCTGCCACTTAAACCCAGGTATCTAACAAGAGAAATTTCCATTTCACAAGATACCACCACTTTTGGAATCTTCACTCGATTCTTTATGGCCATGGAGAATTTCATGACCAATAGATTTACTGATATGTTGTGGTGATTGCCCAAACCTCATTGAATTCAGCAGTTTTTACGCCAGGCCAGAACTGTATTCTTCAAACTTTCTAGCATAAAGGGGTCCAAACGTTTCTAAAATTGAAAGTAATTGACGTTTTATGATAAAACATGTTGATTTGCATGTTTTCATGTTTCGATTGCTATTAGATGGCTTTATATGAAGTCGATCAAACCATTTTGGCTTTAAAAAGCTGTTTGAGGTTATGAATTGTTTCTCCTTTACTATAACAAATTTTGACGTAAGACTTATGCCATAAGTTGTCAACTCTAAGAGCTATAGTCCAATAATTTTTTGAAATGTTTATAAGTCATGTTAATCTCAATTTTCACTAAAGAAGATTCGATCTGTAATCCATGAAAAAAAAAATAGAACTAACGCGGGTTTAACTAAACTCATATATAAGCTTTCTAAGGGCAATAAATGATGCACTCCATTCATTCCACTTATACATTCATAATAAAGAATTTTATGAACTTAAATATGGTGAATAACCATGTATTCTTTACATTTAGAAGTGGTTGCCACTACACAAAATTAGAGTTTAGCTAAGGTAATAATACAAAAAACTCATCTTTTATGGTAGGCAATATTTTTTATGAATGTCACCCTTCCTTGGCAACATCGATCTTGAATTTCATGTTAAAGTAGCATATTATGTACAAGATTTGATTTAAAATAGACATGGACCATTTTACGGTTTGTACTTATGCTTGCCATATTTTAAAGCAAGATAGCATTCTTTTTCAACTCATGATTGACGAAACATGTGATAGAAGTTTAAAATATAGTTTGTATCGTCTTAGTGCAAAACACACGATGAAATCTTCTTATTTTTTACTATCATAAACTTAGTACACGTGTTTGCTGCTTAAGAGTTTCTACTTTAGGTACAATAATAGTAACTTTAGCTTGTCTTTCATGATAGACTATAATTTTTATGGGTTCAAGCTTCATTGGCAATATAGATCTCCAATTTGATGTTAAAAATAACATACTATCAGATGTAAGATTTGAATATAAATGGGCATGGACCATTATGGTCCACAATTAAATTAATTGGGTATAGAATTAAATCTCTCTAATTATGATTACCAATTTTATTTATTGTTCATTTGTCATTTATACAATGATATGGCGATTTTCTACCTTCTCTAACATAATTTTTGGAAGGGTGAGTGGAGATTCATATAGGTTCGGTTGTTTTGTGCTTCAACTTTACCATTAAATAATGCAATTCTAGCAACCAACTAATTAAGATGAGGATGTTTTGGCTTCTTGAATGATCATAAGCCATGTGGACCAGCAATGGAAGGAAGGAAGGAAGGAAGGAAGGAAGGAAGGAAGGAAGGAAGGAAGAAAATTTTAATGTCCACGGAACCCAATCGGGTTATGGGAAACAGACATAGCAGTCTATCTTTATTTTTCATAGTTCTAGCTTTTTATATTTGTTTTTCATTCTTTTGCATTGCTTCCACAACTTGAGAAGATAAAAAATACAAGTTTTGAGTTCACCATTCAATACATAGGTTTATGAAATCCATGGAACGCGTACTCTAACAGATAACTTGGAATGAACACTAGAAAGTTTATCCTAAACCTCAAGATCAGGTGCATTGATTATTTTCAATGAATAGAGTAGCTCATGAGGTGCTTATATCCCGCAATTGAAACTGAAATTGATTAACATGAGGGAGTTCTTAATTTTAAAAAGAAGGTGGACCGGTAATGGTCTCAGGTAATACGAACCTTTCTTGATTTCTTGAAAACAAACGCTATGCTTTTTTAACGTGTTTGTTTTTGGGGTGATTCCATATCGTAGTAACCTTTCATAATGTGATTTTTTTTGCGGATGACTTTGAATCATTTTACTCCTATATAGACATAAGTTATCATTCACTTGTAATTGAAAAAATAAAAGAAAATCAAAACCTCATCATCAAGGCTAATGGACATTTTTCTTAGATAAAGCAAGTTGTCTAATACTTATATTCAAAATTTTGGGTCAAAATTCATTTTCCTACAAAAGTTAGAGATTTGATTTGGGAACAGCTTTCTGGAAACCAGTATTGGTTCACAGAAGACAAGCAGCAGTTTTGACCCTGTCATGTTCAAACAACCCTATCTCCCTTCTCAGACCTCGGATTGAGGTGCAGTTTTTTGTGTCTTACTCTCTAACTCGTGTAGAAAAATACAAAAATAATGAAAAAAATCATAAAAATTGTCTTACCAAGACAGTTTTACTTTATCTAAACATGTAGCGAAACAGACTTGACCCCCTTGAGTTTACCTAAGTGTAACTCTCATGAATGGGGACCAATAGATTTTTAGGTATTTTTTCCATGCAACATGACTGCCATATATTAACATATAAGAAGGGTTTGACTGATTATTGAACCCCTGATTTTATGTGAATTTTAACGCGAACAGTGCAAATGCACCTTTTCTGGTTCATCATGTGACGACTCTAGTGTTAAACCCCAAATTTTCACACTTTTGTCCCTTGACCCTGTTGCAAAATACTTGTCACAAAGACTCCAAGAGCACGCCCATACAATTCTTTTATGAGCCTCAAGCCTTGTTACTAATTCATAGCATGGTTGTCCTGCCAAGTCACCTACAACAAAGTGTAGTACATATATAAACTAGCCAAAAATAATATTGAATGTAGCATACCTGCTCTTCATTTGAAGATAGAATAATGACGATCTCTTGACATAGAAAGGAGAAATTGATCATCATGGGAGAACTCCATTTGTGTGACTGTTAAGGTATGAGATGAAAGATGACTGCAGGATCTCTAGCTACCTAGTTCTCACAACAATGATACTATGAATACATCTTATAATGTGATCCTCTATATTTTTGCAACCTAAAGCAAGAATCCATCTATTTGTATAGCAAGAGTCCATTAGAATATTGACGTGGTGGTTATATACCATTGTAATAATGATTGAATTGCTATTTATGCTGCAACATGCAAATATCAAGAATTGGATCAAGGTGAAGCTTTGTAGTGTATGCAAAAAGAGGCATATTAAGATGCATATCACATAATACTATTGAACTGACCAACCATTTTGCAACCACATTATGCTTAGTTGACAAAGTGGTCTTCGGTTGAATGGGTCTAATTTCTAAGATGCAAATGAAGCCAGAGGAGCAAAATACTTTCTTTCAACTGAGGTCTAAGAGGCAAATATATAGGAGTTAATATAAAAGGGACATTAATAGATATCTATGACATGTCTAGACCTAATACTAGGAAGACAATCTACAACACCTAGGGACAAATAATATGCCACCTAGAGACATGTTATTTAGAATGTTGGGCTAAATATTCAAAGGTGATATTTTGTTCTTTGTGTTTCTTTTGTAGAAGTGGTCATGCCTCTATTGTATTGCCTATTTCTTCATTTAAAGGCCCTTGAGGAAATGCCCTTAGAACCTTGCCCAAAATTCATATCACTATTGCTCAAAAGAATATTTTAGAGAATCACATAAACTATATGTATCGTCTCGTAATGTTTCTCCAATAAAAAATTGTTAATTGACGTATTCGTATTGAAATACGTACAAGGATGATGCTGGCACCTGGGTCTTGGAAAGCAGCATGGAATTTTTATTTTCTTTTTACGAAGATGGAGCGGCTGATTGTTAGGCAGATAGGGCCGCGCATGGGGGCAGCCATACATGGCGATCAGCCAAGCCAATGCTAATTTCGACTGCGGCAGATGTCGCCAGCATCATGCCCTTCAAATTGGGATGGGCCATATCGATTTCGGCAGCCTCTTCTGCAGCGACAGTATACAGCATACAGGTGAGCTCCTTGTTGGTTCCTCTTTCTTTTGTTCCTTCTGTTTGTGATCATATCTATGAGAAGAGCAACAGGAAAAGGCAAGGCTCCTGCTGTTCATGTGAATTCAGGCTCTGTACAGACTAACACTTCCTCTGCCATGCCTACTCCTGCCATGCCTAATCTTGCAATGAACTGGGAGGGAATTGATGTCTCTGTCACACTCGGTTTGTCTGGGCAAGATGTCCTCCTTAGTTTCTTTGATGCCCTTTCTTCCTTCTGTGATAGTAGATGTGTTGATGGTGCAGTTGCCTTGAAGAGGGGGTCTTCTGCAGACCATCTCCATGTGCAAGCTGTGCTAAGAGCTTGTTATAAGCCACCAAAGGCCTTGAATGAGGCTATTAAGAGGGATTTCAATTGGCCCTCCAATCCAGCCGGTGTTGCTTTAGTGTGCAAAGTGCTGAAGAATAACAAGTTATACTTCTTTGAGGGCATGTTGGGGTATTGTATGAGAGACGTAAGTAAGGTGCACTATTCTTGCCACCTCCACAACATATCTGAATTGATGATTGAGAAGGGGAAGGATCTCTATTTAAGATGAGATGCTGGGGACACAAAAGACCTATGTGTGTTGGACAACAGGAATCTGCTGAATAAGGCAGCACACTTTATATTTTATCATGGTGGCCACAGGCTCACTCCTAGCTTGATATTTACCATTCGCAGGATGCGCAGAAGTGGGAAGTACACTTTGAGCAGCAGCTGGATCATTCCATCCAATAGTGCTCATGTGAATGAACATAGAGTTCGTGCCGCGTGGAGGGTTCTCTTGAACCCCGCCCACTGCATTCCATCTGATGTTAGAACTACCCTGTTTGGTTTGCATGCAGGTTATGTGCCTGTTGAACGGAATGGCCCTGGCCCTGGGCGCCTCCGATATTGGGATGATTCCGTGCCATCTGATAAGATGGATTGTAACTTTCAGGATCTTCAAAATTCATTCTTCAGTCCTGAGCTTGAAATTCCAGATCATGGTGTGGATTACATCCCCATTCACACTGGGAATCGCCCCATGGCTGTTGGATGACTCATGTGTACCATCTTTAATGTACATCTTCAATTGTGTGTCTGTTTTATTTTCTTACAACATGGATTTGTGGTGGCGACGCTTTCTTGCAGGGTACACATGGAGGGCGATGGGAATTCTGCGGGGGAGATGGGCCATCCCATCTTAAGCTTGGACTCCTCTTTGATAAGCTCCAGGATTGATGATTTCCGTTCTGATCCCCAGGTGTATCCTCCAGAGGGTGAGCAGCTCTTCAGTGCGTAAGAGTTTATAACAAGCATTATCCTGTTGGGACGGATGCCCATCAAATAGCTGCTTCCCATAGGATCTTGAGGAGGCAATTGACAGGTTTCTATGTGGCTATTGATTCGGCGAATTCTAGTGTTGCTTAGGAGGAGCTTGGGGCTCTAATGTCTAAGTTACATGCACCGAGATCATACATGAGTCTTGCTAGGGGCCTGCTGACCCAGGAGATCTGCCAGCTTGATGCCGTCATCAGGCGGACTGCATCTGGAGAACCTATGAATTAGACCTTTGTGTTATTGCTATTGTCTGTAATGTTTTTCTTGTGTAGTTTCACGTGGGTGGCATCTGTGCCACATGTACATTTTCTAACTTTATAAATATGTGATGTTTTTTCATTTGCTGCTCTGTCTTGGAGAAGCTTTCTTGTTGCACTTGATTACTAACATCTGTGGACTTTCAGAGGGCTTCGGTCCCTGAGCATAAGGGTGATCCCCTCTCTTGGGATCTCCCTTATGCTTGGATGAGCATTGGCATTGCGCTGGGGTTCAATTCCCCAGGCTCACTGACAGCCTGCCTTTGTGGCCTTACAGGTATTGCAACTCGGGATGACATGCACTATGTATAGGGGTCATCGAATGCATGTCATTGACAGTTGTAGCTTGGAGTGGCAGTCAATGGCACGTGTTCGATGGCCCCTATCCATGATCTTTACTTAAGCTCCATGTAAGCCATGAGCATTGGATTGGAACTGGGGTTTGATTCCCCAGGCTCATGTCATGGTGGAATCATGTTCATGTGTTTGAGTTATGGAGTGTATTACTATGACATTGTACTGTACAAATGCCAGAATACTATTTTAAACAATGGCGGAAAAGCTTTAACTAATCCACTAGTACAATGTACATGCATTCAACTAGGACAAAATTTTTAACTTACATGTTGCTTCCCTGCTGCTGCAAGTTAAGTTCTCCAGGAATATTTATTTGTGGACACATATATGGGTGCTATCAATTATCCTTTTAAACAAAGCTCACATACTAAATCTGCAATCCTTCTTTAGTTCAAGAACTTCCATTATAAGATGGAAAGTGACAACATCGTGGTCTGGAACACCATCTAAGATAGTCTTTGTAATCTCCGAAGACCTTTGTTTTCTGATATGATCCAATCTCAGCAAAGTATCATCTCCTCTCTGGGACATTTTTTAATGGTGTTCTATGTAAAAGCATCCTTCTAAAGAATGGAGCTAAATGAACAGATTATACCTAAGTCTTCGTTCTTGTTAACTCCCTAAATTTTTCCCTTTTCTATTTTTCCTAGTTGTGGCTGCTATGTGCTTGTCGGTTGCCATAGCTATGAGAAAATGTGAGCAACCAATAGAATATGGCCGAGTGTGCAAATGGTATAATATCTTCTTGGGTAATCTCCAAGCCAGAAAAAAAAAATTCTGTGTTGTCTTCCTGCAGCCATAGTTTTTACTTTTCTAAGGTACCGGCTGTATAAAAAACAATATAATGGTGCAAATTTTTACTAGCTGAATCATAACCTTTGGAAACAATGCAAAACAAAACGATCCATGGCTGTTGCAGTCGAGTCAGAGAAACGTGTTATTCAGAATATGGCATGAATTCGTTAAGCAGTGCGAGGAATGCCAAACGATGGATCCACTGCACTTAAAACACAACAAAAGGGTGGGTGAGTGGTCGTGCAAGCCTAGGAGGGGGGGGGATAGATTAGGGAGTAATGTCATGCATTGAAATTATAGGGTAATTCGTCTTGATTTTATAACCTGAAATTTCAAGGTGATTTTGACTTGATTTTCAGGTTCATCTCATCAAAGTTAACAGAGTTTGACAACACATTTCACAATACTATTTCCTCAAGACAACGTGATCTTACTTACAGTTCATGCAGGAGACCCGGGCGAATCTGTTGCTACTCTGCACAGAGGCAGAAGGGACGGCAGCCACGGTCCAAAAGACCTTATAGGTAGCTAGTGAGACGCAACAAGAACACCTCCAGACCCTCCAAGGCAAGCTCAACAATGCGCAGGAGCGCTTCTTGGCTAAGGAAGCAGAGTTGGCCTCCAAACTTCAGGGATTGGAGCATAGGTCGAATAAGCAAGATCATGAGGTACGAGGGTTGTGGGCCGCACACTCAGCAGGGCAACGGCCTACATGCAGAGGCTCATGAGCAAATCCGGCATTGCACGCGTGAGCTGGCAAGGCAAGACAGGCTCCAGCAAGAGCTTAGGTCTGAACTGGAGATGGAGAGGGCAGATTTGTGCAAAAATGGAGGCGGTCACATATTTCTTCAAAGATCTCACGCATATACGACTGAGGGTATTATATCTGCTGCTAGAGTGAGAGCAGCCCGGTCAGATCAGCCTTGACATCTTTTAATGCACTTTAAAGACAGCTACGTGTTCTGCATCACAGAAGTCACATAAAGAGCACTAATTTTTCAGTACGGGAAGGCCTCACTCCATTTGAGCTCAGTAAAAAGAGGAAGAATTAGGCAAAATGAGAGAAGCAAGACAAAAAAGCCCTCTGGGAGGACAATTTACCGAGGAGGCATGGCTATCATTTGGGATTATTGGCCTTCTGATTCTTGGACTGGTTATCATTTGCGATTATTGGCCTTCTGATCCTTGGACTGGTTATATCTTCTTCTTTGTTTCTTTGCGAGGGGTTTTTCTTCCTGTTTTATTTCGCTTTATTTTATTTTACTTCATATATTACAGCAGGGCCTTGCCCCCTAGTTTTGTTGTGGTTGCCCGTGTTCCTATCATCCATAGCTCTTAGTAGTCTCCATGGATGTTAAATTGCATATGTGGTGGATGGTGTTTATCTCTTAAATTCAAATTTGGAGTTGTCTTTGCATATTACTAGGCCGAACATCAGATTTATAGAAGGCCTTAGAAAATATTAATGCTTGTATTGGTTTCTCGCTGATCATAATTTTGCTTTGCTTTACAACGTCAAAAAAAAAGGGAGAGAGAGATTCAATGTTTAGTCATATGCTTTATGTTGTTCCTCCATTCATAGTGTTCTTTCCGTATGTTATATTATGGGTATTAAGTATACGTTATAAGAACGGTATTATAAGTATGCATTATCTTATATTATAATGTTATGTTATAGCGTGTGTCGTGATTCGTGAACCAGGCCCTAGATCGGACGGTTGAGGATTTGATCTTAACCAATAGTGAGGGTAATGTGTCCATGCATCTGCACTTTGCTCGATTCCAGGAGAACATCCCCAACAAATGGCTGACATAATGGCATCTAAAGGGAAGGAGGTTGATGAGGATGACGGTTATACTCTAGTGTCAAAGTCTGGCAGAAACAGAGGAAAAGATTTCTTCAATGCCCGTAAAGGCCGAGGTAGCTATGGAAACCTCTCCATCATAAGCTCTGGTCCAAACTACCAAGTGGGGGAATGTTCAGATCCAAAAAGCTCTAGTCCCAAGGACTGTTTGCAGGTTCAGTCCAATGTTGGCAAAAATCCCTCTGGTCTGGTTCAGAATTTGTTCGATGCAGAATTAATGGGAAGAGAAGGACCTTCTGAGATGGTGGATATCACTATCACAAAGAAAGATACCAAATCTTCAACGATGTGCCCCTTTGGTCCAGATGTTGACCCCCTCTTGGATAATGACACTGCACCAGACAAAGAGCAGACAAGTGTCCCCCCCAACGGTGAGCTAGGTTTGACCAGCAAAGTGGATCTGACCAATACCATGTTGGAAATCAACCCATCTCAGCCTGACAACGTGGCTTCCAACTTGGCACCCAAGCTGACTGAGCCGAATGATCCAAGAGAAGACCCTGCACTCAATGAAGACCCTGCACCAGAGATTGAGCTTACACCAGACAGTGAGCTGTCACATGCCCAAATTAGATGTGAGCCGGATTCAACCAGCCAAGTTGCCCTGACCAGTGCCATGGTGGGCATCAACCCATCTGATCTTGACAAATCTGCACCCAAGTTAGATGAATATAGAAGGATCTTGCATGGCAGCACTTTGCATAGCAGCATTTTGCATGGCAGCACGCCTGGCTCCCAAGGAATGGAACTGAATTACAATGAAGAGTCAGCCAATCTTCAAGAGGGAGCCACCTTGGAGAAAATCACTGACATCTTGGAAGACATTGAAGCAGAAAATGAGGCAGAGGACAGGCCCATCACAAAGCCCTCTACAGGTGCCATAGAGAAGAAAAGGAAGGGAAGACAGCAAAAGAGGGTCTCGTTTGAACCAGGAATCATTGCTGAGGTCCTTCATAAACACTCTATCTCGGAAGGTGCTAGCAGGGGAAAAAGGACAACCTAAAAGTAATGGCAGCTAGTATACATATAGAGGGAATCCTATCCCTTAAGCAGTTTTTTGTTGCGACTTACTCTATGGGAGCCTTATCCCGTCTTGGAGGTAAGTTTTTGAACCATCTCCCGTGCGATTATGTATGTTTTCTCATATTAAGTAGTAAAATGATGGTTGTGGCAATTTGTTGGTGGAAGTTAAGCCATGGCATAAGGATGCCTTGGCTAACCCGAAACTCTAGCTTGCTTGTTAAGGTAATGCTGCAATGTAAGAAGGTTGGCCTCCAAAAGATTGGGACCGCCCTAAACTGTTGGCAACTTGGCCGTGAAAGAATGCTTTGTCAAATATTGGATGACAGCAGGATTATGGCAGTAAGGGTACAAGCCCATAGTGAACATGGCAGATTTATGTACTGTACTCTTCTACTACAATTGGCAGATCCAATGCTAAAAATGCAGTATGTACTTTTTGGTATACTCAAAAGAATCAAAATAGGTCTTTGGAAGATGCAGAATGAAGTCTTTGTAATGGCTACACAAAAATATGCCTACATGGTACGACAATTAAAATGTAAACTATGTAATGGGGACAGACTACTGGGGCCCTTTGAAATAAGGCTAGGAATTGCATGTATTTGGTCTGATATTTTCTTTGGGAAGAAACAAATGTGTACCACAACTTACAAACAAATTCAATCCTTTGTAGTACAAATTGTGTTTGCACTTTGTAACCTGCCCATCAACAACTTTTCTCAAGTACCCTGGATTAGGTTTCAGAATATTAAGGGGGGATGGGGCACTGGAAGTTCTAGAAATATGGGTAATGTCCTTCAAGGTCAAGGGGATCTACAACATCAAAGGGCACCGGTGTATTGGCCCCCATGTAATAGTGACCCGTGTCTTGGTACAAAAGGGAGACAAGGCCAGAAGCAATTAGCAAATACCCGGGATCAAAGTGATTGGGGGATCATAATGGGCAACCCTTGGGATGAGTGCCACATAGGAATAGATTCTCCCCGAAGGGAAGGAGAGGTTACAGTTTTA
The DNA here is from genome assembly GCA_021234155.1 of Isoetes taiwanensis. Classification (NCBI taxonomy): domain Eukaryota; kingdom Viridiplantae; phylum Streptophyta; class Lycopodiopsida; order Isoetales; family Isoetaceae; genus Isoetes; species Isoetes taiwanensis. The sequence continues at coordinate 1,355,478 of JAJEKV010000149.1, read as the reverse complement.
TTCTGGGACGGGCATGGGGATCTGGGGAATAACAATGAAAATAGTCTCGTGGAACCTTCGGGGAATTAAAGGGGTTTTGAAAAGGGCCAGAGTTCTGGCAGCCATAAGATCTATGAATGCTGACGTCATCATGATACAAGAACACAGGCTCCCAGACTTTGAATCTAACTCATTAGGGGGATGGGTGGGTAGCCAGTATTCCGCTCTTACCTGTGCAGCTAGAGGCACCAAAGGGGGGACCGGAATTCTATGGAGAGGTCTAACTAGCAACCTCCAATATGTGGGAACTGATGGAAGATGGCAGGCAATACAATTTGAAACAGATGGAGTCCAATGGGGGCTGATTAACATATATGCCACCAACAAGCCTGCAGAAAGAGCTGTGCTATGGAGAGAGATAAATACGTGGTTGGTCAGCCAACCAGGGGAAAACTGGATTTTAGGTGGTGACCTCAACATGACGGATGTATGGGACCAAAAGCTTGGGCTCATCAGGAACCTCTTAGGGGAAGAGAGGGTAGCATGGGATTCTCTTCTCAATAATAATGGATTTGCTCTCCTCCCACCATCGAATACTCCATACTCCTGGTCAAATAAGCAAAAAGGTATGGACAGAGTTTATTGTCTTCTGGATAGATTCTATTTGGCCAACAAGTCGGCCCCGTTCATGGATAAATGTTTTGTCGAAGGGGACCTTACCTTCTCACAGTCTGATCATGTGCCACAAAAACTAGTATTGGAGGATCTTCCCTTTGCTAGACGAAAGGGCAATACTCCCTTTAAATTCAATACTGGGCTCTTAGGGAAGGAAGCATTCTGTAATCCCTTTAGAGAATTTATTCTGGCGCAACCAAGGGAGGAAGGGCTCCCTAGCATGAAAGCATGGGTTAAAATAAATGCCCTGATGAAAGATTGGATAAAAAGATGGGGTAGAGAGCGTGCCCAGAAGTTCCGAAGGTCTAAAGCCGATCTATATAATGAAATTCGACAAGTCAAACAAGATTTAGTTTCAGACCCATTCAACATTGCATATCAGAAAGTTGAGGAAGAATTAACTATCAGAGTTAAAGCAATAGAGGAAGAGGAAGCCCGTGGGGCAGCTATGAGATCTAGGACTAAGTGGTATGCTGAAGTGGATCATGAGAACTCCAAGTGTTTCTTTAGATTGGCAGGAGCCAGGTTGGCCGAGAATAGCATTACCTCGGTAATTGATGACCAGCATCAAGTCATAAAAGGGGAGGCAGAAATAAAAGCATTCTTTAGAAACAGCTACGAAGGGCTTTTTAAGGAAGAGCCTCTTCCAAATGATTACTCCTCCCATTGCTCCAAATGGTTACCCTCTATCAGTCAAGGTCTTTCAATAAACAACGAGGAGAACAGACTATTGCTTCAGGAACCAGGAGATGCAGAAATATACAAAGCGTTAAGTTCTCTAGCTTCTGGGAAATCCCCCGGGCCAGATGGGTTCCCACCAGAGTTCTATGTAGAATTCTGGGATATCTTGGGTCCTTCCTTTGTTGCAGCATTCAAAGGAGCCTGGGCTGTCAGATATCTTCACCCAAAATTTTGGCAAATGGATTCATTGCACTCATCCCAAAAAGTGAGCGACTCTGGGCCATCAATGAATGGAGACCGATTGCACTAACCAATGTTCTGTATAAAGTGATCATGAAAGTCATAGCTATTCGAATTAAACCAATCCTAGCCCGTGTAATAGGATGTGAACAATCAGCATTTCTTCCAAATAGAAACATCCTGGACAATTACCTGGCCGCTAGGGAGGGGCTTCACTGGTGTAAGCACTCAGGCCAGGAATGTGTTATGCTTAAACTTGACTTTCGCAGAGCCTATGACACACTTAGATGGAGTGGGTTGAAGGAGGTCATGGCACATATGGGTTTTGAAACAGACTTCATTAATCTAGTTATGGGCTTGAACAAGATGGCATCTGCATCAGTATTGGTGAATGGCCAACCCTCTGGCCTCTTTGACCTCAGAAAAGGAATTAGACAGGGCTGCCCACTTGCTCCGTACCTATTCCTGATCATGGCAAACCTTTTAACTCGAATGGTGAAGGAATTGGAAGCAAGAGGCATGGTAAATGGTTTAACTCTTCCAGGTTCAGACCGAAGGCTGTCAATAATGCAATATGCGGATGATACTTTCCTTTTCTTAAGATATGATGATAAGAGTTTTGAAGCCTTTCAGGAGGCACTGGGTTCCTTTTTTTCTATAGCTGGAATAGAAATAAACCCAGCCAAATGTCTTTGCTATATGGCCATTTGACGGGGTCGTTGATGCAAGGGTAAAGGCATGGAACTTTCATACAGTCGCTGCCTCAGAGACGGTGAAACTTTTGGGTATGCCTCTTAATCTGGCAGAAAATCTAAAAGGTCTGTGGTCTCCAATTGTAGAAAAGATTCGAAAAAAGGTCAATTTGTGGTCCTGCAAAGCTCTCTCAACTATGGGACGTGTGACAGTAGCAAATGCAATCCTCAACGCCACTCACATCTACTATTCGTCGGCAATTGTGGCGCAAAAATATGTATATGATCAAATTCGTAATTATCCGTAAAGTTCATATGGGGAAAAAGCAAAGGTAGCATGGGATGTAAATGTGTCGGATAGGAAGGACGGGGGCTAGGCAGAAAGGACCCAATGGTTCGTGCAAGAGCTCTAGCGGCTAAATTTGTTTGGCGGGCTATTGAGAATGACAGATCACCAAAGAATTGATCTAGTGAGATTTTGGCTCCAACAAGGCAAGATAAGGGGTAAACCCTCCATCTCCGTGGATGAGACTGGTCTCTCTTCTATAAGTTCAAATTGGGGCGGGCACATCATTGGGTCATGAGAAAAATTTTGGGAGCTTGGCAAGAAGTGCAAGATTTGTTTCAAGTGGATGATGCTCCAAGGGAAGCCGGATGTCTCGGCCTTTATTTTGGAATGTACGAATTTGGGAGAAGGACCAGCTTCCGCTAGCACCGGGTCCACCCCCTCGTATCTTTGTTAAGTGGCGATGGCGGGAGTAACTAAGGTAGGGCACTTATGGGAAAATGACAGATGGATTTCATGGACTGGATGAGAGCCCTCATACACCGCTATAGGGTAGGGGATAGAAAGGTGTTTAAAAGATAATGAGGAATGTTAACATGCTCTCGGGAATGCAGGGCCGGAGGAAAGATGGATATGTGGGGATGAAGATGGTTATAAGGTCGAAAAAATATACACGCTAATGCCACCACCTCCAATCAAGGTCTGCCGGCATATTGGGTTTGGATCAAGTAGACACAAAAGAATTATTAACCGTGTCCTGGACTTCTATGCTCGAGGAAAATACGCTTTTCCGTTGGATCACCTTCACGTGATGGTTTATGCAATATGACTTGGTTATTCTTGAATAGGGATATAGTGCATCATGATCTTTGTCCATTGGGCTGTGGGGCCTCTGAGACATTGGATCATCTCTTCTTCTGCCCAGAAATAAACGACTTCTGGAAATGGGTCAGTCCAATTATCGGATTGGATATATACCAATTATCATGGCCAGAAATACTAGTCAGTCTAGGGGAAGATATAATCCAACTCTCACTCACCAACATATCTCTCTGGTGTGTATGGAAACATCGATGTGGAGTAGCTCTTGGTGGCTTAGTTACATCAACAGACCGAATAAAAAATCAGTTTAGCCAAGAGGTGGCCCTCATGGCCCTGGCCCATCATCGTAAATTTGGACGTAACTACAACAGAGAACTGGACAGGATAGGAAGTTTGACAGGGTTCTACTCCTTTTTTAGATGCCATTGGGATTCTCACGATGGATAAGTGGTACCATCTATCAGCAGAGACAGAGTTATCTTGAGTCCAAATTAATTTGTAAGGGGGGTATCCTTCAATCCATCTCTCTTGGAAAATGGCTAAAAGAACTGGATAGTATCCCCTCTGGGAGAAGAAGGGAATTCCCCTATAGTAACCCAGGGGTGGAGAAGACTGGAACTAAAACCATGGAGTACAAGACTTGGACTCCAGGGATAACCCTGCTTAGAGATAATTCTTCCTATCTCTCCCTAAAGGGGACATCCATTGTATAACTGATTATAATAAATATAATACATATCCTTACCCTCAAAAAAAAAAAAAAAATTTCATCTTGACCATTGCTTCTACGATTCTCTCAAGCAGGCAGTCAAATTGAAAAGGGCAGAAGGGAAGGGAAAAGAGAAAGGAGAAAAGGGAAAAGAGACGGAGAAACTGAGAAAAAGAAAAAGGAGGATGAAAGGGGTAAAGGGCAAAAGGAAAGGGAATAGAAAGGAGCATGGAAAAAAAGGAAAAGGGAAAATAAAAAGGGGGAGGAGGGGGGAGAGAGCAAAAAACGACACCAAGAAAGGGGAAGAGAAAAAGGGCAGGGAAGGGTAGAAAAGAGAAAGGAAAAGGGACATGGAAAGAAGGAAGAGAAAAAGCAAAGGAAGAAGGAAAGGGAACCGGAAAAGAAAAAGGGAGGGGAAAGAGGGCATGAGGAAAAGAGGAAGAAGAAAGGAGGAAAAGAGAAAGGGAAAAAAAGGGAAGAGAGAAAGGGTGAGGAAGGGAAAAGGGAAAAAAAGGAGGGGGGAAAGGGAAGAAAAAAGGCCACGAGGAAATGGGCAAAGGGAATGAAAAAAGAGCATTGTCAAAAGGGGAAGGAAAAAAAAAGTGGAAAAATTTGAAGGAAGGAAGGAAGGAAGGAAGAAACTTTTAATGTCCACGGAACCCAATCGAGTTATGGGACCACAGTACAAAACGGGACCAAGTCCCTAACTGAACAAGGGCCAAGCCTACGTAACAAAACATAATCACCATGGCCCGGGATTAAAACCACCGAGAAAATCGCTGCCGTGGATGATTACACATCCAAAAATCCATGCTATTGCAAGAAGCAACAAGCATACCTCCAACAGACAAGACTTCACCAAACGCCTCCGAACCGTAACCTCTTCACAACTGTGTGCTAGAAAAATGACGCCTAACGCCAATCGCCCGTGACGCCAGTGGAAGGCGGCGCCGAGAACCGCCAGGAAATCGCCCAGCTGGAGGTGCTCTCCTCACCGGCGCTCCACCGATCCAGCGTGTTTCTCAGCGCAAAACGCCAGCACGCCTCAGGCTGTGCTCACAAAGCGCCATCCATCATCGCACCTCCCAGCGCCATCCGCCACTACCGCATTAACCCCGGCGCGCCCCAGCGCCAGCAAAGGGGGGCCGGGCGTGCAAAGCCGAGAAGGGAAAAAGGGTATGAGAAAAAGAAAAACGAAAAGAAAAGAAAAAAGAAGGTGGAGAGGAGGAAATGGAAGGGAAAACGGGCAAGGGAAAAAAGGAGAAGAGAGAAAGAGTCGAGAGAGGAGGAAAAGGGAAGAGAAAAAAACCATACCTAAAAGGAAAAAGAAAAGAGGCATGAAGGGGATAAGAGAAAAGGAAAATAGAAAAAAGGTAAAAGGAATATGAAAAGGGGAGGGAAAAAAGATAAGGGGGAAATAGAAACAGGAAGTAGGGAAAAGCAGGGAGTGGAAAATAGAAAAGGAAAACATGAAAAAACGAAAAACAAAAAAAAAGGGAGGGGTGGGAGAAAAAATAATAGGAAAAAGGGGAGCGTGGTGAAAGGCAAAAGGAAAAAGAGGGCGGTAAACTGAAACATAGAAAGGGGAGGGAAACAAAAAGGAAGAGGAAACTAGAAAAAGGGAAAAGCGAGGAATGGAAAAAGGGAAAATAGAAAAAAGAAAGGGAAAAAGGGAAGGGGAGGAGGGAAAAAAAGGCAAATACAAATAGGGAAAAAACGAAGGAAAAAATAGAAAAGAAAAAACAGGAAAGTGGAAAACAAAAAAGGGAAAAGGGAAATGGGGTAGTGGAAGAGAAAAAACAAGGGAAGAGGGAAAAGGAAAAGAAAAAGGGAGGGGAAAAGAGAGGGGAAAAAGGCCATGAGGAAAAGAGGAAGAGGAAAAGAGGAAAGGAGGAAAAGGGAAGGGGCAAAAAAGGAAGAGAGAGAGAGAGAAAACAAAGGAGGGTGAAAAGAGAACAAAAAAGGCCACGAGGAAAAAGGAAGACGGAAAGAGTGGACAAAGGGAAGGAAAAAAAGGCACTGTCAAAAAGGAAAGAGAAAAAAAGGTGGGAAAAAAGGGTATGAGCAAAAAAAAAACAAAAATAGAAAAGAAAAAAAAAAGAGGAAGATAGAAAGTGTCGAAAAAGGAGGAAAATGGAAGAGAAAAAGGCCATTGATAAAAAGAAAAGAAAAAGGGGAATGAAGGGCATAGGAAAAAAGGAAAATAGAAAAAGGTAAAAGGAAAAAGGGAATGTGAAAAGAGGGAGGGGAAAAAAAGGGAAAATAGGAAAAGGGAGTATAGAAAAGCAGGAAGTGGAAAAATAGAAAAGAGCAACGTGAAAAAAAAGGTAAAAAAGAGAAAGGAGAATAGTAAAAGGGGAAGCGTGGTGAAAGGCAAAGGGAAAAGGGAAAAGAGAAAAAAATGCGATAAACTGGGAAAATAGAAAGGGGAGGGGAACGAAAAATAAGAGAAAAATAGAAAAGGGAAAAAGGGAAAAAGTAAAGGAAAAAAAGGGAAAAGGAGAGGGGGAAGGGAAAAAAGGAAAAGGCAAGCATAAATAGGAAAAAAGGGAAGAGAAAAATAGAAAAGGAAAAACATGGAAGCGGAAAATAGAAAAGGGAAATGGAATAGTGGAAAAAGAAAAATATAAAATGGAAAATAAAAAAGGGAAAAGGGGGCCCCAGAGGGAGGAGAAAAGCAGCGAAAAGCAAAAGGAAAAGAGAAAGGGAAAAAATAAGAGGAAGTGAGAAACATAGTCGAATGCTTTTGATTGTGTAATTTTATAAACTTGAATTCATTTAACAACTGCTCCAGTGTAGCATTTACAGTTTCCAGCTATACCCAGCAATGCTAGGCTCCATTTCTAGTATAATGTTATAATGTTATCGTGGACGTTATCATGCATATGTTATACGTTAATCATATGTTCTTTCCATATGTTATATTATGGGTCTTCGTGGACGTTAAAATTTTATATTCTATCTTATTCTATTCTATTTTAATGGCACAAAAAAGTTAATCGGTCAATGACATTTCTATGTCCATAAAGTTTCCTACATGCAAAGCCACCTCCAATATCCCTATTTTACATTTCTTCTACATTAGATGTATACGCACCCACTCGACTTATGAATCTTCATAACACATCTTTGTACAAATTCGAGAGGTTTTTGCACCCATTATAAGATAGTATAGAAGTTCACTTTTATTCCAAAGATTCTAGACCTTTTCCACATAATGCAAATAATTCCTTGACACCGTTCTGGTTGCCTTTCTAAGTTCAATAATTATCACTGCCAATCTAAACAACCGTACATATGTCTATGACTACAAACCCCCACTTATTGTATATGCCATCCACATCTTCCACCCTCCATTCCACACAGACAGATTACCCATGCCTACAAAGGTAAATCTCCAACCAAAACACGGTATTAGACTCGTAAATTGGTCTGTATTGGGAAATTGATATTAGGCTCGTAAATATACCTATATTGTGCAAGTCGCGTAGCAAAACGAGTATTAGGCAAGTCGAATGTTCAAAAAAGCAAAGAAACCTGTTAAAAACAAGGCTCCAACCTAATCATATTAGGCAAGTCGAATAAAAGCAAAGAAACTTGCTCGAACCCATACAAGGGAGCCTTAAAACCAACACACTATCCACCACGCTAAACACTTTACTTGTAATGTGGCAATATTTATTATTTTGAATTAAAGTCTGAAAAGGGGCTATATTTCAAGGGACTAATATTTCGTCTGTCTTAATTATGCAATGACTTCATTTGCACTTCATGTTCCAGAAACAACCAAATTTACTTCGTATTCACTGTTGACGCCACGCAGGTGCCCGCTTTTCCTACTAAATAGATTTCATACCCCTACATAGCCAATTTTTTTATTTCTAGGGAAAATTTATATCCCTAAATATAGCCATAGGCCATGCACTAGAGTTGTGCTAGCTTGTTTACTTATATAAACATCTACCTAGATAAACCTTTAGATTGAACCAGATTTACAACCTGGTATCAAGTATGCATGCTGAAAATCATTGTACATTAAACGTTTGGATTTCAAATCACCTCTTGTAACATCGCCACTTATAATGTAAAACGGTTGATTTTTAACTCTAAATGAGAGAGAACTTTTAACCGCAGAACACGGGGACTTTGGTTGCCTGCATGCAGAAAAAGATCCTCCATTGCAGTCTTACATGGAGTGTTCTTATTATGGCTTGGGTTTTATTAAAATTCTCATCCCCAAAGCTGCAGATAGAGATGTGACTACGCATATTCGTCTACAGTGAACACTTTTCCTGCTAATAACCACTCTGTTAATGATATATTTGCATAAGATGCATTAGACTACGTAAATTTGACTTCTGAGGTCCAGCACGGAGCTCAAAAAATAACCATTGGGAGCATCATTACACACCCCAGAAGTTGACATCATACAATATCCCTGTCCCCTGCTGTTGATTTAAACTGGCACCAGTATGACACACTGATCGGAAATTCACACTACCATTTTCTAAATGTTCAATTAGTTCATTGTAGATAAATCAAAAAGCACATTGCAAGCACATCAGTTTAATCTTTCATGTTGTTATCTACATTGTAATGTAAAAACAGATGAGAACCAACTCTCCACCAATAGTAGTTGTCTTCTCAGCTAATAATGTTTTAACCAATGGCTTACAAAGAAATAGCAGTTGTTCAGAATACGCATGAACATTACAACTGGGTTGCAACTATGATATTATTAGATTTTTTGTGAGACTACGCATTCCATGCAGCCTTTTAGCTCCATTCGCATCCTCTTAGATATATGTATACATTCAATACCATGGCATTATTGTGATACAGAAAGGCTGCAGAATGCATTGCAGTTAGATCTCATACTAACCTGGTGCCAAAATCGTACCGTGTTTACCTCGTGGATTAGATCCTTCCAGGCTTGGTCATGCAGTCGCTGGCTTCTGTTGAATCTCCTTCCAATATAAACACACAGCAAAGTAGATCTTACAGCTGGTTGCTCTTTTGATCTTGTACGGTTACTGCTGTTTCGGTTGAAACTGCATTTCTCACGTACGAAAAAGATTTTTTAGATCTAACAGGACCCACCGCTGATCTGTACCCATTCACAGAATGCCCACTTTTGGATGAAGCAACAGATGAAGCAACAACACCAGCACCAGCACCAGCACCAGCACCAGCACTATCAAGGCGGGCACATGTTTGATTTCCATTAGTGCCTCCTGAAACTTCACGTTTCCACTGCATATGCACAGCACCTGTAAAAGGCCTCAATGCCCTTGGTGGGCGCAAAGGATATGGAGATCCTCTTAAATAGGGTCCCCGAGGTATTGTCCTGATAGGCAAGTGCATAGGCTGCCTTAACTGTGTACGGACAGGAACACCAGACTCATGACTGGCTGCATCCTTTCGAACCACCTGTAATAATGAATTCGTTAGACATATATTGCGTATGAACAATGTCTTCATGTGAGAAGATTAACCTTCAGAGGACGCGAAAGTAAGCACGAGTCATTCAAAGCCAAGGCTTTGTCAACTGCATCTTTTGAAAAGAACTCCACATATGCAGACCTAAACGGAATGATGTATACAAAGCAATCACCAAATAGGCCTAAAAAAAGTAAAAAGATAGGGAGAGGGAGAGGGAGGGAGGGCTTGGAAATACCCTTTCGGCTTTCCAGAAACTCCATCCGTTAATAAAGTAACTTTTACGACATCACCACAAGGAGAAAAATGAGCACTAATAGCCTCTTTTGTTGTTGCAAAGTGAACCTGCAAAATGCCAAATATACAAAGGTAACTATCAACAATAAGTTATAAAATTTGCTGCTAAACACCAGATACTAACATTGGTAATAAACACAGTGCGACTGTCAGCATCATCTTCGATTGACTGCAAAAGTGGTTTCACAACTCCTACAGCACCCGAGAAAACAGAAGATGTTAGAACCTTGAATATATAACGCTAGAACAACATAAAGAAAGAACATGCATCATATTACATGTATAACCACTGCAACAGTCCACATTATCATAGGCTCTACCTGGTGTAGGAGTAGTTGCAGCCTTTTGAACCTCCTTCGCAACCTCATCTTGCCGTGCACGCAGCTTGGTCATTTCCAGCTCCACTTGCCTCAATTTTCTTTTCATATCCAGTACGTCCTACACAGACCACATAACCATGAGCATTTGCACAGCTTTAATTACTGCCGTCAACTAGCACTTACTTTCTCTGCTTTAATATCTGAATCATCGGATCTGATTTGTAGCTCAGAAGAGGGAGCAACAAAAAGAGGTTCGTCACGAGTATCCTCGTTATTAACTGAGGCACCTTCAGTCTTTCCCATTGCATCTCCGCTCTGTAGCACCACTTTATTTTCCTGGTTACTTCTAAACGATGTCCCTTCTGACTTTATATGGGGCATGGAAAGTTCATTGTTGATATTTCTCGGATTTCTATCATGCTTCCAAGGCAAGCTTTCCCTAGATTCTGGTATTTCTTCAATACATTGTTCAGCCTGCTTGTCAATATTAATCCTCTCTTCCATGTAAAAATCTTGACTATCCCCAGTTACAATATTTCCAGAATCACCGCCGAAAGAATACTCTACTTTACTATGGTCACTCACACTTGCTGGAGTATTTTCAACTCTGCCTGGTCGATTGCTTGCCCCTCTTCGATTTTCAGCATGTAAATTTTCAAGTTCTGCAGGTTGCATTGTTATCTCGTCCTTGCTGGTGCTTGTGGTGACTTCTTCCTGAGGCTCTGGCCTGTGACCAAGTCGATCCCAGACACTTCCAGCAAATCTGCATTTGCCCTTTGTGTAACTGTTAACATCATCTGCAGCATCGGCTGCTGCCTTCATAGCTATGAGCATTCCCCCTTGCTTTGCCAATGTATGACGAGGCCGTACGTCGTGTGTCTTTCCATTGGAATCTGCCATTGAATCTGGATGGCCTGTAAGTATATCAGCATCTATTAGTTCATTTATGCTGATATCAACTACATATAACATGGAAAACAGAGCCTCACCATTGTCTAAAGCAACCACTGAACGCAGACGTTTATCCTTTCTAGTTGTCCCAGCTGGAGCAACAGCATCTCTTACCGCGGACTCTAATAGCCGTCTAGAAACTCGTGGTGGAGATATTCTGGGATGTGGAGATAACCTGTCTTGATCAGGCATATCATCCTGCATTGGCTCAAAAATGTCAAAAATTTTACCCTTAAAATAGCGTATAAGTAAAAAAAAATTGAATGACTCTGGATTTTATAACTGACCTTGGCCTCTTTACTGTCCAGGCGCCCTTTCCCCCTTCGTGACCAAGGTTCTGGTGATCGGCGGCGTTTCGATTCTCTGGGACGGGCATTGTCTTTATTATGGGTTTCACGCATGCTACTGTACCCATCTTTATGTTTCCCTCTTCCTGATGCATCATGATGTTCATCTCGATGTTCAGACTTTACTTTTCCTGCAATTTCGTGATGCTCGGAGCTAATTATGTCTTCCAATGGTTCATGACCCTTGGATTTGTGGTGTTCACTTTTCACTTTTTCTGACGAGTGTACATGGCTATCATCCCTTCTGGATTTTGTTGAGACGTGTTCACTATGTTTCTTACTTTTGACTGGTAGGTTATCATTTTCAACAGTTTTGTTCTCCCCAGACTATGAAAAGAAAATAGGACAAGGTTCAATAATTCAATTTTCACAAGCTATACAATACACGGAATCCAACATACCTGCCCATTTTGTGTTTCAACTGTACATTTAGTCTGATCGGGTTTCTGTTCTTCGTCGATAGTCCTTGGGTACTCATTTTCAACTGAAGTGTACAGCCTTTTGTTTGCCGTCAGGTGATCCCAAAGCCTAAGATAGAAATGCCAATTAAGTGAGAGCAGAACAAAATCTGTATAGTTCCCAAGGCATGGAAAGGCAACAGCAAAGACATGATCTGAGATATACCATTTAACAAAAGCCTGAGTCTGCTCCCCAAGAAAAGCTTCAAGATCAGCTGCTGCCTGTGTCTGTTGCTTCCCATGTCCCACTAAAACTACTACATATTCCTGCAAATACATCACCATACTGTGGGCAAAGAACCACAATTATATATTTAAGATTACATGTAAAGTTTGTTTTCATATGGTCATCGTAGGGATGTTGTTATTTATATGATTTTTTTAGGGTAGAGAACATCTGTAAGGAGTAGGCTCAGACTCATAAGGCAAATGCACATAACTACAAGGAAGAATACCAAAGATAATGGCAATCTTTCATTCAAAAGACCTAGGTGGAAACGCAATTTCAAATCCTGGTGTTTCACATTGGAAAGAAACAAAACATACCGCCAATACATCATCGGTATAGCTTCCCATGAATTCCGAGAGCTTCTCCCTAACTACACGGCGCAACTTTTCGGCCCCATCACTGGAAACATCTAAAGGAAAGGTCCGTCCCTTGGCAGCCCCGTTGGCAAGGTCCTCATGGGTGTCTGTTCCTGTTCCTTTTTCTGTTTCTGTTTCTATTTCTAAAGATGGTCCTTCCATTACAGAGGCGCTTCTCATTAGGGCACCCACATCCAGGGGATCCGGCGCTAGACAGGTCACAGATTCCCGTGTTCTGGCATTGCTTCTGCTTCATTCAAGTCCGCCGGATTCCAGCGGCCAGAATTCCTGGCCATTTGGACGAAGACGTAGAAAAAAGAAGGAAGAGAAACAAGGTCGCTGTTCTTGCAACGGAGACACCCAGGCGCTTCGGTATAATTATTTGGTCCTGTCTCAAATTTGGCCCGCCGACTACCCCTTGCGGATAAATCTAGGGTTTCTTTTGGTGCCCACAAAATAATCAAACCTAGATAAATAATACGTAAAGTTGGGGTAAAAGAAATTCAGGCCACGCAGCCAATCACGTTGTGCCATGTGGCCAATCTTCTTTTAAAGAATGTTAAGCAAAAATAAAGAACGGCAGCGACGGATCTCTTCTGCGGTTTACTCCGGTGCTCTCCAGTTTTCACCCTGCATTCTGAGTGTTTTTACCGGCCTGAATTTCTTTTACCCCAACTTCACGTTGCAAGAATCACCTGCTGCTTCAAATTCTGGGGTGTCAGCATTCGGCACTGCTGACACCCCGGAATTTGAAGCAGCAGGTGATTCTTGTATACGTAAATCAATCAATCAATCAATCTTGTTAATTTGGGATTTTCTGGCCTAGAGGAAAATGTTTTTGGAATTTTTTTTTTAATTGATTTCCTAAGATTTTGCGGGTTTTCGGCCGCCGGAAAAAAAAAAAAAAAAATCGATTTCCAGAAATCAGGAAAAAAAATTTTGGTATGATTTCCATTTTTCCTGACCCCGAGCAGATCGATTTGCCCCCTTTTATTCAGGGTTTTGGGGGTTTACAGTTCCGTGGCAAGACCAGGGTTTTGGGGCTTTACAGTTTTCTGACAATCTGATCCGGATGGCTTGCCTCCACGGTTGGTGCATCTTCTTGCTCTTTTGATTACCGTAGCTAGCATGTTGGATCAAAATCCGTCAGGATAATGCCATGTGCAGGATAATTCGAGCTCTGAATATTTTTGGTAGCCTTGGGATCGATGGGTCTGCATGGAGGGAGGACAAGTTGCAGAGGGAGGTAAACGAACTTCTATCTCTTTTCAAATAACATAATTTTCTAGGTTTTTTCTTTTAATTGCATAGGCGGCACATCCTGAAAGTCCATGCTTGTTAATGATCCTGGTAAGAGACTTTCTTGGCCAAATTAGGCACCTGTCTGTGGGAGATTATATTTCCACCGTCTGCCAAGTTTAGGTATGAAATACGACAATTTCAGGCCATTTGTGATTCCTCTAAGAGCTGCTTGGACGAGCTTGCTAAGGTAAACTTAATGTTCTTTTTCATTTTCTCAATTCCAGTGATTTACTGGTCCGGGGTTCATGGGTAGATATTTGCAACAATAAGTTGTATTTGAATTTTCCAGCCTGTTTGTCGATTATCAAGATTCGTGCCTTGCATGATATGTCAAGAAGTCTTGACATATAGAATCACATGTTCTTTGCATCTTTTGTTAGGAGAATATATGAAATAATAATGGTAGATGCTTTATTTGGAAACAAAGATCTGCTATCATCGGGGATGTTATGTGCAGATGCTCTGTATCTTATCCATGTTCTTTATGTAGGTCGTGGCATAGGCGGAATAAGCATACAAGAAAACCCAAGAGCCAAGTAGCTAAGTCGCTGCTCAGAGTTCGTCTCCAAGGAGGTCAACTCATGCACATTAGATTATTGATGCAGGAAAATATTGCACAATTGATCAGGCCAAGGACAAAGCATTATTTGTTCTTAACATGCTCATAGATTGTGTTCTTAACAACTATGAGATGTATTAACAATTTATGAGTAGGTTGAGATTGCTGGCCTATGGATGTGGTTTCAACTACAGATTAAAAAGCTATGGCATTGATAACGTCTAGAATTTGATTATGCATTCCTTGGCAAGTGCTATTTTTCTGGCTGTCTCATGTCCTGCTACTCCAACATGTTTATCCCGTGGATTTGGTTTCTTCATGTGCTTCACATTCCAGGAGTCAGCAAAATAATATATCTGGCGTGTGCACTGAATGATGAGAGTGATGGCCAATGGACATGGTTCCATCCGATTGTATCTGGCATTAGGCATGTGTGCCACAATTGCCACAATCATCTCAGGTTGAGTTCTAGATTCATTCATGTTGTCACATGTCGATGATGTTTTAGCCTCACCCTTCTTGCCGTATTCTAGTGGCAGAGCCCCTTCATCTTCAACGAGGTTAGGAACGAGGTTAGGAAGTCCTATCTTCAAGAATTTGCTTCAGTTTGCAGCGGGGTGGAGGACTCTAACCCTACCTTACAGTTTATTGAGATTATGATGGGATCTTTTGGTATCTAAGACCTAGGCTTTTTGGATACGAGGCCAATACATACGAGGCCAACACATAAGTTTGTCCCATTTCGAGAACCTAGAAAGGTTTATGAGCTGGAGATTATCAATCTATTCAGGTGAAGCATCGAATTCGCTTGCTATAGATAAGTATTTTTACTTCATAGCATAGCCATAAGACATAATAAAGAGTTTCTTTATGTTTAACAGTTGCAGCACATATGGTTATTTGCATCTCTGAGGTCTGGAACTTAGCCCTTCCATTCTTTGTCCTGATCTATTTCAGTTTGCCGGTAGGAGCAATTCTTTATAATAATTGTACCAAATGCAGAAACTTCAGCACAAGATGCCCGTTTTTTTGAATGTCATAATATCTTTATTCCATACAAAGAACTTTTTTCCCTTCGTCAGCAGCAACACAGCTCAATCAGCAATGAGTATGTATTGCAATGCTTCGCTTTTAGTTTTGGATCCATGCCAGTGCATCATCTTAAACGTAGCCGAGAGAACATGATATCTACACCAATGCATATCCTATAACTAAGCTCAATACATGTCCTATAGTCAAGCGTCTATGTTGAAAGTAATCATCCATTTTTTATATTTTCCCATCATGGCTATTCTTTTACAAGAGACAGGTTTTTGGCCTCTTCAACATTCTGCCATGAAGCGCCATCTCCACTATATCTGCAAGGTGCACCACATGGATGATGTTAGGTATCATGTTCTTGCACTTGCCATGGCTGAATCTCCTCAGCGTTTGAAACGATGTTGGAAAGAGCATTGCACTACATGGTTTGCCCGTTGGGCTGTGCAACCAGAGCACTGCCTGATGCTTGCCAGTTCTGATCCTGAGCTTTTGCAACAATATCTCAATGGTCGTTTTTCTCAAAAGATATGGGACGCAGTTACTTTGGCCCAAGTGAAAACTGGTCATTATCATACACACATAAATCCCACCTTGGCACCTTGCTTCATTGTCCAGGAACAAGCTTGTAGCTTAAGACAGGTAGATGGGAGCGGCCGCAATTGCCGCGAGAAGTGAGACTATGTGCCTGTTGTCAGTTACAGGTTGCTTTTGAGATAGTCCGGAATCATTTTTTGACCTTAGCATTCCATTCCACGCTTCCACAACTTCTCAGAGCACCATCTGTGCATGACTTGGCATTATACATACTTGAGGTTCTAGATAAACGTCTGCAATTACTGAGCCCTCAGTAGTCATTATCTCCACTTGTCTAGTATCATCATTACTGCAAAGGTTTTTCCCTTGAAAACCTTTCGAGGCAGGGGTTTTTTAATCCTAGTAGTAATGATTGTACTAGCCCATTGTATGGGTCCCATGACCTATTGGTCTTCGTGGACGTTAAAAAAACTATTCTATTCTATTTCATTATTGATTGGCGTAATACTGCCAGAGTGGATGTCATAGTTATAACCAGTTCATGCATAACCCTCAGTGTTTTCGTGCACCACCTCTATTTCATGGACTGACCACAGATTACATGGACATTTATATCTGGCAGTATGGGCTGAGTCATGAGATGACTTTATTCCAGAGCATATATTATCAATAGATCATTAATTGACTTCGCATCCACCTTATTTATGTCTACACGCATACATGTATAAAAGAAGGATTGTTCTACAATGATGATTGCCTTATTATGCTCAAGATTGTCTACTTTATAGCATTGAGCAAAGGGTTCTAGAAAAGACTGATGGTGATACTGTGGCATGTGGCACTGAAAGTAATTTTCGAGAAGATATTAGGGACATGTTGGCATCAGGTTTACTAAGTCCACGCATTTGCAGGGCAGATAAGGCAGACGGTGTGAAATCCAATCTGTTTATTCAAATATAAATGTACAAGTTTAGAGACATAGTTTTCCAAATGTTTCATTCTCATATTTTTTGTCGCTGAAACATTTCTAGGCTAATCCATCTACTGATTAATATATAGGTTTCTCTGCCGAAGCCAACAAAAGCTCCTGCTCTATATATACCGTATAGGATTATGATCAAGTAAGCACTATCTTCAGATTGCTCATACCATTTGCCCTGTCCCATGTAATGATTATTTCAGTATTCAAAAAATTGGGCCAGATTAGTCTGTCGAGATTAGAGATTTCGAAATTAAGATTTTGGGTCCGGTTTATTAAGGCTTTGTCAAATCTTAATTTAGGATCTAGATCCCATCTTGGGGTTCTTTATCAATATGACTTTATCAAATGGCTACTGCCATACTCTTTATTACATTTTAGAACCTTTTCACAAGATGAATATGAGGAATTAATTTTGGGGCCATAGCCCCTTGCTATTATCTATCAACATTATTTCTTCAAGTCCTAATCTGGACATTTTTGGATGGAGAGCAGTTCATAAAGAGTTCAATCAGCATGCATAGATCAGCGTGAGCTGAGATCTTTTCTTCTAATTTAGGGACAAGCTTGCATAGACCAGTGTGAGCTGATCCTTTTGATAGATTCAGGAAGTGTCGCTTCATTTGGCAAATTGCGATAGAAATGCACCTTTTAATGGATTATGCATAGGTAGTTTAGCGAAGAAACATTTGAAATGGTGATTCCAGAAGATCAAACAAGATTCTAGCATAATCTGAATGATTGCAATTTTTCTTTACATCCATTCCAGATGTTTAATGATATCTCTGCCATTGTCAATTTGAGTGTAATATAGATCTCAACCATGTAGCACATCCAAATCACACATATGACTTGATTATGCACCGAAAAACCACTTAGCAAAGGCTGAATACTCAGGCATCATTAACTTTGCACTTCCCATCTACTGTAGAGCAGGTACTTTACTGTAAGCATCTACATATTATTTTTGTATTTTTGGCTTTTCTCAAATATTTATCATTGGGATCTAATTTATATGTTGGCATCACTTCCCAGTAGCTGTAGTCATGCATGGAAAACTTCCATGAATAGTGTCGATGATGATGGAATGGGCTTAATTCCATGGATAAATGTTACATTCTATGTCGTTCTTTTGCAAAGAGAAATGAAGCCTAGACTTTTTGCCAATCTGTTTCTACAATCCAATTCTCTGTTTGTACATGTGGTAACTCGCAAGTAGATGTAGAATCTTGAGTACTATTTCTTTTCGTTTCAGCACTTATGCAGTGTAAGACGTCATGTTGGCTGAGCATCTCAACTTGATTATTTAACATTTGTATAAATTCAGATTTGTTCACTGGCTATTCCTGTCGTCAACCTGCTGAGCTAGGTTAGTCCATTATATCACCCAAACTTTTAACAGGAACATTTCTTGCACGTGTTCTCATTGGAAAAATATTGGCATGTTTAACTAACTAGCAAATATTGGTTATGCTGTTCACTAAGAATGTAAACGAAACAGTAGGGAGTGCGACAATGTATGTAGGAGCACCTTGGCGTAAAGATGACCTAGCCTATTCTGGGATATGCATGTTTAATAGTTAGGTTCTTTATTTAGCTTCTAAATGGATCGATTAGGAGTTAGGATTTTAAGATGGTATTTTGATTTATTTAAGGCATCATTTACAGAAGGATCCTCCTTTTCAATGTGGAGCCAATGGGCAGATAAATGTATGTGCTTTTATAACAGCATTGCTTCTCTCAGGCTCTGTTAGCGCAATGTATTGAGGTGATTTTTAATTTTGATGTTTGCCTCTTCCAATCTTCAGAGGAGTCGGCTCAACTAAAAAAGTGAACGCATTCGTTTTGAAGGTAAATCCTTAGATTACAAATAGAAGTATGAAAATAAGCCTGCTCCAACTCTGGAATTTCACCCACGTGTTTATGCTAGCTGTAACAACAGGTAATACAATTAGGCAGCTATTTCTTTTATCACCCGTGCTGTGAAAAATCTTCATGGAGCCATTTTCAGATCATCGGAAGCCATAGCCCATCATTTGAGCTTACAAAAGAAACAAGCAATCTTTTGAGCTTATGAATCCTATCTTCAAAAAGGATAGTGAACGATTTTCTTAGTTCTGAAGTAAAATATTTATTTAGCAGATGGAAGATGCTATTTAATTTATGATCTGTTCATTTATTCTATTTAGATAGCCCATTGTCCATTGTTGTCTGCAATTTTCATCCAAGAATAGATTCAGGCTTACGTGAATCTGATTGTTTGTATTACATCTGTGGCAAAGTTTGACATGTTGGAAAAGGTATTTTTTTCTTTGTTTCATCTTCTAGGCAAGTTTGGTGTAATTGTTACTGTCGTTGCAGCCATAACATACTTATGGCATATGTAAGACAAAGAAAGTATGGACTATTCTATTCTATTCTATTCTATTCTATTCTATTCATATGTAAGACAAAGAAAGTATGGTATATATTCTAGGTGCAAAACCATGTGGAAAACAACAAAATGTATGACGAAGAGAGCCATTCTAAGAAAAGCCAGGTATATTTAAAATAGGAGTACACTTCAGAGGACTTTAAGTCCCATTGCATGTTATTTGACCAGATGAGTTTGCACAATTATCGTTGGCAAAATAATAATGGTAAATGTGCTTAAAATGGTGTATGCCTATGTGTTTTATGGGCTACTGCAAGTAAAGAGGCTAGTGTCTCATCCTACTCATCGCCCTTTATATATAATAACAATGTCACAATAGCCCATTGTATGGGTCCCATGACCTATTGGTCTCCGTGGACGTTAAAAAAACTATTCTATTCTATTATAATGTCACACTGTGAACCCATGGTGTATTAAGGTTATTGTCAAGCAATACAATAACAATGTTACATTGTGCAGCATAACACTGCATAGAGTACAATACAACTTAGTAATGGAGGAAATTGTAATAGTATTGGCCTTTTACAAATGCTAAAATGTAATAAAAAGCTTTAGGCACAATCCTTCTTCCTCTATATTTTATGGTATTTACCTATCAAAATTTCACACCATGTACCTCTTTGATTGACCGAATTAATACCAATGAAAATCATGTCCTTCGTCATCTACAAATTACTAGAGACTCCAACATGGCCTGGACAAGAAAACACGAGTATTTTAGAAGGCATTGGAAATGCTAGATTCTTATATATAAAACATATGTGGCAAGAATGCAAATTTCCGACCCCATATCGCTCTTACGATCTTTAAATGCATATTTTCATGCTCCAAATCTTCTTTTCGTACTAAACAACCGCCTTTCAAATTGTTACTAGGCCCGGCAACGCCGGGCACTATAACTAGTACAGGTTAATCGCAATTCTGCTGCCTAGTCCTATCGCGTCGCGCCACGTACCATGTTTTCTTTTCAAGCACGTCGATCCAAAAATTTGACGCTCGTCTGCGACACCGCTTCCAGAGTTTTTGCTGCGGCTTTCGCTGCTTCTTTAGGGTTTTTACCTTCATTCCGACCATTCTACCCTCCATTCCGAACATTTTACCCTCCATTCTGATCATTTCACCCTCCATTCTGGCGATTTTACTGCACAGAGTTGTGATTAATCTGTATTCACGTTGCATTAATGCCCCTATGCCTTGAATTTCGCCAATTTAGGCAGGCCTCCAGGTTGTCGCCCGTCGGCCAGCCTTTCTCGCCAGAATTCAAAGCAGAGGGGCATTCCTGTATACAAGAAATTTATCGCCATGGTTTGGCTGCCGTGAACATTTCTTTTGTCCACTTCTAGTTTGAATTGTGATTATTCGAGATAGTCATGTAAGTCTTAGTGCCAAAGATGCTTAGTTTGAGAGCCTTGTTGTGGTATAGCTTGATTCATGATCTCCAAGTAAGTCTTAGTGTCAAAGATGCCTAGTTTGAGAGCCTTGTTGTGGTATAGCTTTGATTCGGGATATTTAAATTCTATTTGGGTCATGCATGCTCTATGGACTTATGTTTCCCCAACTAGGCACTATTATTTCCTAGGGGTGGGGTACACTTAGACGTAGTTGTATTATCCCATCAAATTCATATATGTCAAAATTATTGTACACAAATAGATATTCAAATATAAAGAGCCCAACTCGAGTTAGCATATATCTAAATCCCGACGGCATCACTGCCTGGATGAATGTTGCTAATTCTAGTAAAGAAACCCATATATCGCCGAATTTTCATTGCCCGATTTAACCCCTCAAACCCCACAGTTGTTCGAATTTGCGGCTTCAAACCCTGATATGATGCAAGTTATTGTGAAATTTCTGGAATGATGTAGTGGGTTTGAAAAAGAGGGTTTAAGAATTGAAATGTGGCAATGGCGAAACGAATTCATAAGGAAAGCATCTGGGCAGGTTGAAAACCAGGAAAAGAAGAAGAATTGCAGGTTGTTTGGGAAGGAGATAAAGGGCGACATCTGTGAGATAGTGCCTGGTATTGAAGGATTAATGAAATTGGGAGCCGTAGTTGGTTCAGTCCTTATATGACATATTTAACAAAACTTAGACTTATTCAAATTTGGATGCCATTATAAGAATATATGTATTGTTTAATTCTTTTTTATTGTTATAATATTTATAAATTTTAATTATATAAGTTGATCTTTTAAAAAACTATAATGGTTAAAGAATAAAATTGCTTTCCAAACTAATTTTTACTTGAATCTATTTAGAATTAGACATTTCAAGAATATAAAATTATAATTTTCAGTGATTTAACAAATTTAAAATTTGACAATGATAATTTTTAAATGAAATCTGGTGGTATGATAAGCGATTGACTTAAAACTATTAGAACAATTTTCACAATTTACAAACTTTTACACTTTTAAAAATACTTTAAGAAAAGTTTTAGGTTCAGTTTGATATTGAGTAATTTTCATTATGTTTTATTTCATTGAAAATAAACTATTAATAATTATTATTAAAACATAAATGTATTCAATTTCAATTTAAAATTATCTTCTTTGAATATTTAAAAAAAAACACCTTTAAAAACTACAGAATTTATTTTAGATGAGAAACAGCAAAGACATGGTCTAAAATATACCATGTAACAAAAGCCTCAGTCTTTATCCTTTACGAACTTTAAAAAGAGCGAATTGAAGCAAAATAGAAGAAAAGATTGCAAGCATACTATGATCTGTATTCCCGCAATTTGCAACCTTCTGAATTGAATTTGAAGATTTTGCCTCTTTAGGAAACAAAAGTAGAAGGAGCATATACAGAATTTATTTTAGATGAGAAACAGCAAAGACATGGTCTAAAATATACCATGTAACAAAAGCCTCAGTCTTTATCCTTTACGAACTTTAAAAAGAGCGGATTGAAGCAAAATAGAAGAAAAGATTGCAAGCATGCTATGATCCCTATTCCCGCAATTTGCAACCTTCTGAATTGAACTTGAAGATTTTGCCTCTTAAGGAAACGAAAGTGGAAGGAGCATATACAAAATTTATTTTAGATGAGAAACAACAAAGACATGGTCTAAAATATACCATGTAACAAAAGCCTCAGTCTTTATCCTTTACGAACTTTAAAAAGAGCGGATTAAAGCAAAATAGAAGAAAAGATTGCAAGCATACTATCATGACATATTCAACAAAACTTGGACTTATTCAGATTTAATAGATAGCAATTCGAGGATGCCATTATAAGATATATGTATTGTATTATTCTTCTTGGTTTTAATAATTTCTATAATTAATATATAAATTTATCTTTAAATTAAAAGTATAATGGTTACCAAAGCTTGCTTTCTAAATTATTTTTCACTTGAATGTATATATAGACATTTCGAGAACATAAAATTTCAATTTTCAGTAATTTAATAGATTTAAAGCTTGGCAATCAGTTTGATAGGTGATTGATTTCAAACCAGTATGAGAATTTCGCAATTTATAAACTCTTAAAAATATTTAAAAAAAGTTTTAGATTGAAATTAATTAAGCAGTAAAGTTTATATTTTAATAACAATTTTTAAATAGTTTATTATGAATGAAACAAATTATGTTAAAAATTAATCGATAATAAACTATTCAAATTTTTCTTTTATTAGAATGCAACTATAATTATTTAATTAATTGCAACCTTGAACTTTCTTTAATTTTTTTGAAAAATTAACATTTTAATCATATATATTTTTTCTTATATAAAAAATTAATTCTAAAAAGATTGAAGGAAAATTAGGCTATAAAGCAATTTTATACTTGAGTAACCCACATACTTTTGAGTGAAAAATAAATTGCTAATATTATAGAAATCAACAAGAGTAAAAAAAAAGTTATAAAGTTATCATGGTATCCCTAAAATATATCTATTAGATTTGAATAAGTCTATATTTTGTTAAATATGTCATTATCCCTATTCCCGTAATTTGCAACCTTCTGAATTGAACTTGAAGATTTTGCCTCTTTAGGAAACGAAAGTGGAAGGAGCATATCTGTTGGATAAGATTTGCCATACCTAATGTTAAAAATTGGTATAGCTAGCATAGAAACCAACAAAATACAACTAGCTATGGCGGCTGATTGCGAGAAGTAAGTTCGATGGAAGCCAAATGTCTTGAATCTCACATAAATCTCGAATAGCCAGAGCAAATTCGCATCCAATAAATCTCAGATATGATATTATTGCCCTAAAATTTTGTTTAACCAATATGTGTCAACTTGAGGAGAGATTATTTTGAAACAAATTTTGTCAGGTTTCAACCGGAGAAAAAATTGGCGTCAAACACATTCAGTTCAAACAAAAATTGAACATCTATTATATATGAGTAAATAGCTCACCTATATATAATATATAGAATGAATTTATTCTCATGACCCAACAATATATAATATATAGAACGAATTTATTCTCATAATCCAACATGTATTTCTTCGTATTATAGCTGAAGTGTGTAATATAGCTTCTGGGCCATCGGATAGTGGCACAATTGGTAGGATATTCCGTCTCCAAAGATCCTGTTCGCTCATTCCAGGTTTTTCTGGAGTCAAACTGCCCCTCTTGACCCGATTTTAAAGGGGGCACTTGAAGACCAAGAACCATTGGTTAATATAGTATTCTAGCATCCGTACACTATAGTGTCATACCAATACAAGCCAACAGTGCACCAGGATGCCAACATGACATGAGCATGGGAAATCGAACCCCAGTTCCAATCCAGTGCTCATTGCTTTCTTGGAATAGCACGAGGATGCCATCTCCAACTATGCTACGTGAAGATCATGCCACGCCTTCCCATAGCTACAGTAAGCCCATGTATAGCAACCATCGACCGCCACTGACTGCCACTCCAAGCTGCAATTGTCAGCGGCATGCATTCGATGATCCTATACATAACGCTTGCCATGGCGAGTACTTACCAGTACCTGTAATGCCACAAAGGCAAGCTGTCAGTGAGCCTGGGGAATTGAACCCCAGCACAATGCCAATGCTCATCCAGGCATAAGGGACATCCTAGGAAAAAGGGTCGCTCTTATGCCCAGGGACCGAAGCCCACTGAAAATGCTTCTCTGAGACAGGGCAGCAAATCAAGAAACAACACATATTTATGAGATCACCAAGTGTATATTTGGCACAAATGCCACCTACGTCAAACTGCACAATAAAAACATTATATACACCAGCAAGAGCACAAAGGTCTAGTTCATAGGCTACCCAGATGCAGCATGCCTGATGACGACATCAAGCTGGCAGATCCCCTGAGTCAGCAGGCCTCTAGCAAGGCTCATATGTAATCTCAGTGTTTGCAGTTCAGACATTGGAGCCACAAGCTCCTCCCAAGCAACACTGGATATCGCAGAATCAATAGCCATGTAGAAACCTGCCAACTGCCTCCTCAGGATCCTAAGCGAAGCGGCAATTCTGTGGGCCTCGGTCCCAACCTGCACAATACTTGTTATGAACTCTGCAGTGAAGACATGTTCATCCTTTGGAGGATACACCTAAGGATCAGGACGAGATGCATCAATCATGGCACTAATCAAATCAGGGTCCAAGCTTAAGACAGAATGGGTTGTCTCCCTCGTGGAATTCCCATTGCTCTCCATGTCAACCCTGCAAGAAGCGTCACTACCACAGACCATCCTCAAAGAAAACAAAAGAAACACACAACTGAAGCTATGTAGCAAACAAAATACATATGGAATCATCCAACGGCCATGGTGTGATCCCCAGTGTGAATGGGGATGTAATCCACACATGATCTGGAATTTCAAGCTCTGGGCTGAAGGATGGATTACGAAGATCCTCAAAGTTACAATCCATCTCATCAAATAGCACAGAATCATCCCAGTACCGCCCGTGCCCAGGCCCATTCCGTTCCACGGCCACATACCCTGCAGGCAAACCAAACAGGATAGTCCTGACATCAGATGGCATGCAGTGGGCAGGGTCCAAGAGAACCCTCCATGCAGCACGAACTTTGTGCTCATTGACATGAGCACTATTGGAAGGAATGATCCAGCTGCTGCTCAAAGTGTACTTTCCACTTCTAAGCATCCTGCAAATAGTAAACGTCAGGCTAGGAGTGAGTCTACAGCCAGCGTCTTCATACAATACCCCAATATGCCCTCAAAGCAGTGTAACATGTTATTCTTCAGCACTTTGTACACTAAACAACACCGGCTAGCTTGATAGCCTCATTCAAGGCCCTTGGTGTCTTATAGCGAACTCTTAGCATAGCTTGCACATAAAGGTGGTCTGTAGAAGACCCCGTTTCAAGAGCAACAACATCAGCCATACACCTTCTTTCACGAAATGACGACGGGGCATCAAAAAAATGAAGTGGGACATCTTGGCCTGACAGGCCCAATGTCATAGAGATCTCAATTGACTCCCAATTCATTGCAAGACTAGGCATGTCAGGATTAGGCATGGCAGGGGAATTTTCAGTCTCCACATAACCTGAATCCAAAGGCATGGAACCAGAACCAGAGATGGGCACATGGGCCACAGGAGCCTTGCACTTTCTGGTTGCTCTCCTCATAGACATGATCACTGAGACAATCAACAAACCAAAAGACTAAGCAAGAATAATCGCTGACCTGTATATATGTCGGGTCTACAGAATAAAATGCTTGCTCGATGAAGAAACACAAGAAATAGAAGTGGCCGATACCCTTTTGAAGCACGTGGGCATGCCGACACCTGAAGAGAACATAATTAGAATGGAGGCCGATGATCGCTGTATGCTCAGGGTGCATGCGCTCCTTTATCCGCCGCTGCACCTTCGAAATGAAAATATACTGCTTCTTTTCATAATCCATATGCCAATGTCACTTTTATATGTATTCCTATATGAATACCCGAAAACACCTTCATAAATCTTATGTTATAAAACTACGGTTCTTGATCGTGCAAACATTATACACTTCATGCTAAGGGGAGGTCTATATGCAGCAGTATCGTCATGATGTTGCTCTATTTTATTTGGATAAATCTGAAGAAGTGATGAAGATTGCGAATAATGACAAACAGCACGCCGCCGTTGATATACGTGCCAAATGGGTCTATTGATGAACGTATTAGACCCGCAGTGTTGATTCTTGGGTAGTATCAATGGTGTGCATTGGTTTGAGATGCGTCCGTGTACGGTCAATTTAGGTTTAATGTGCGTATTGCTAAAATTCGCCAAAGTCATCCGGAGAAAGTTTAGAAAAGCACTCCCCAAGTATTTTCTTTTTCTTGAAAATCATAATCCTCTAACTATAAGATATAATACAAGCTTCCAGATCAGTTGCGATTATGGGAAGGGTGCCATAAGATTTGTCTGTCATCCGGTAGCATTTGTTGAGTAGTGTCGTGACACCCTTCCTTATATATTGCAACATCACCTAAGGGGTGAGGCAATACCCCAGGAGTTGTTAACAAATCCCCAAAGGTAACCTTCCCCAGTTATACTCCTCCAGCCGGGGGGATGAGAATGCGATCTCCAGGTCTAGTTCTCCTATCCGATTGTTGGATCTTGGATTCATGTACTATATGAACAGATTAAAGAATCTTACTCATTAAGAAAGTGTCGGAGCCCGACTACCGTCAGTCTTCTGGACTCCACGTTCTTTGAAATCCCAAAGGGATTTCCTTGTGCCAAGCTCACAATCTAAAAGATGAATACTGCACCAGGGCAGTACTTAAGAATTCCCAAGACAATTTCGAATTGCTCTCCTTCCAGTCAAATTGCAATTAAACAATGCTGTTAGAAATTTGCGCACAATCCTACTTAGGTTGCCAGAGCAAGCTCTTTGCAAAAACACGGTTATAGATGTTGTTGCCAGAATCTAGCAACATTTAAAGCTTTTGCATTTTACAGTATTTGAATACCTTTCATAACAAGAAATTGAATTCAAGTCTAATAGTTTGACTTCTACATCCTTTCCTAATAAGAAATTGAATCCAAAACTAAAACTTCCCAAGCGTATAAACAATTAAAAACAAGTGTTATCACAATAAACAATCAATAGAAACATGAAATCATTAAAACGTTTCTTCCTAAGAACAAGCAATGAGAAATTGAATCCAAGCCTAATACTGCCCAAGCCTCTTGTTGCGTCTCTTTGTTAGTTTTTTTTATAAACTTTTTATCTCTAGTTAATTTAGAGATTGTACTAAGAATGTGAGGAGAATTTGGGCATGCAGAGAAATGCCTAAGAAGAAAGTTCCAATCAAATATAAATGGAGAAAATTTATTGGCCTTCCACTAGAATGGCTACTTTTATTAAAATACTAGAAAAAGTGCCCAGCATTGCTGGGCTTTTCGTCAGGCAAAAATTTTTGTGAGTACGATGTTCAATATACAATTCACAATGGACAATGCGTTTCTACAATGTCAAAGCTATGACAACATTAGGGCCTGGTGTCTGGCAGATGCATCCTTTATGACACTTCTCGAGTAAAATTAAGAATTTTAATAACCATGTATGACAAAGTACATGGAGCCTGTAAAATGTGCATTTGTGCCTTTTGAAACTGGCATAATGGTGTTATTAGTTAGAAGGCTTATTGTAGGATTGACGATTTATAATGGGATTCTTATGGCAAGCCAAAGGAAAAATACTCTAAATAAATATATTGTAAAGACAAATGTACGACACCTTTACATAAGTTCAGAGGCTGGATTGCAGAGGTAGACTATCTTCAGTTATTTCTGTGTCGTGGGTTTGTATTCATAAGGTATATCGGCCTGCCTTGCTTTAGAATCATTCGATGTTTGATGTGCATTTGCTCAGTGTGCCATGTTTCTTTCTTTGTAATCAATTGCTTGGTTTACCCATTACTTATTTAGCCTCACATTTACACTTTCCTCTACAGTTTCAACAGGCCCACTTTGTCTACCTGAAATATATCTAGCTCCAAATGAGCATTTTGAGCTATTAAGCTCATCGAGAACATACACATACTGGCAATGGGTCCTCTTGAATGAAATTTGATTGAGTCTATTCATCTTTGAATGTCTGGTAATGGGATCAATCAAGCATGAGCTTCTTGTATGAAAGATATTTGCTTTTACACCTTTATCCCTCTGGTTAAACTGGAATTCTGAAGTTCTACTGCCACCACTTGGGCATTGCCAAGTTATGGTCTTCAATAAGGCACCCTTTTCTTTTTTTACTTATATCTGCTATGGTAGAAGCTTTGGTTCACCTTGCAAATGGGACAGGAATAATGGCTTGTGCAGCATATAGGTAGGTTTAGGGACCAACAAGACATGGTATAACAGGTGGATTGAGATGGAGAACTGGGCAAGATTTGGCATTAAAATATTCTAACATCTTTATCCTTTTACACCACAGATGCCCACAAATACTTGACTCTTTGAACTCTTTGGAAACATTAAATGCTACTGCAGCTAACTTTGTCAATCGGAGTTATGACAAGACTATTATGCTTCATATGCTTGATTTTTTGGGGTGCAAACTGCACCCTTATCCAGCCTAGAAGCAAAAGGTTTAGGTTGGGCTTGTGAAGGCCTTCGCATACTCTAACTTTTCACACATATATTCTATGTAGAATCTTTCTTTATACTAAAGGGATTTTGAGTGTCTGTCATCAATTTTAATTTCGAACCGTTGATGCAAATAGATGGTTGAGATTGAGGATTTGGGAAAGGACACAACACACACGTTATATGCATAACTGTTTTTTCAAAATTGAAATGGATGAACTTCATCGTGCTTTTGTGGTTTCCCTAAAGAATTAGCATGCAAACTTGTGGTCGACTTTCTGGATGGGACCTTTTTTTTTGTTGTTTTGTGCCAGTTCCAACAAGATTTCTGTAGTTCGTTTGCATCCTGTAGTTCGTCTGACCAAGTTTTGCAGTTTGAGAAGGAATATATAAACTCCTCTGTTTATCGCAAACATTTCAACCATCACGACAAGTTTTGCAGTTTGATTTCTCAGTGGCTGCCTTAAAACCGGCTTGCATCCCCTTTTTGGCTCGACCTTTCCTGGTATATGCCCTTATTTGCCCTTACTCGGCTATTTCATTTTTCAACAGTAGTTTGTGTTTTTCAAGTTTTCATTTTTTGTGGACTCTATGCTTGGCCCTTCCATCCAACAACGAACTGGACTCCAGGGACTCATCTTGTCTGCATTGGTATTCCAAGCTGTTGAAAGATTTTGCAATGCTACTTGTGAACGCGGATTTACGTTTTATCTAACGCGGATTTACGTCTGATTTCATTATAAGCAAGAACACTTGCATGCAATCCTTGTCCCAGGAAAAATTTGCATTGCAAATGTCTATAGATGTTTTCCTTCACAACGGATCCCAACATAACAAAGACGGTTCTTGCATACTATGCATAAATAAATAACATAGTCTTGCATCACCACTAATCCAGCATAATAAAGAAGGTGCTCTGCACTGCAAGCATTCCAAAGCTCAAAAAATGTATACAGAATGTACCTGGGAAGATTGAAGACAATGAGAATTGTTGGTATGGTCTATCATCACAGAGTACTATGTGACTCATGTTGCCTCAACTACGTCATATCTGAGAGGTAATACTGATTGTAATGGGAAGCATTTGCAGTATGAAAATCATACTCTGCAAATCATCATTCTAGATGGTGCGACCATGTGATAAAACATAAGGACAATGCAAATGGCAGGAACATAATGATCGTGTGCTCCTAATCTTTAATACCCTTATGAAACTGAATTGTAAGCAATCTTGTGAAGCAACTTAAATACAAAAATGCACTTATGTTTTTTCTTCCTTGAGTTCAGAGCATGGATTCCCAAGATGTCCGTAGGTTAGAACTTCTGCCCTGCAAGTATTTTCTGAAATACATCTGCAGGCTGGCTATCAGCGGAACAGTATTGATAAATGCCGAGATCAAGCAGCTCCTCTATAAAGCAAACCTGTGTCTGAATGCTGGGTAGATGCCACTTTCTATTGTTGGTGATGTAATGCCATTATACTTCACTTGAAATGCCATATATTATGGAGTTACTTCCGATCTGCAGCAAGAGCTAGCTTCCCATCTTGGTCAAATGGAGTCACAACAAATCCATCAGGTGAAATATATGAACACAGTTTTTATAGAGTTAGTTTCAGTAGAATTTTATTGTTGCCAATCTTACTTTGAAATCATAGTATAACAAGCCCAAATTCGTATCTTGCAATTAGCCTATCTGCTTGCTTTCGTCTGCAGATCTAGGAACACTTAATGTGCAGAATTCTTTGCAATTTATAGACCATGGGTTCTTGCCCCTTTTGAGAAAAGTTTTTTGGCTTGTTCCATGTGCATGTGGTGTTCTAGGACTCCGAGTCTCGTATGAACAAGCATCTTCTAGGAACAAGTATCTAATTCCCCCATGAAAGGCCATATTTATGTTGTTTTAGGAACAAGTATTTCAGTGCCCTACTTCAAAGGTATTGCATGTTCTTCTTCTATGGCATCTACCGGTCCTGAATCGGCTGCTGCATGCTGATAGGATCCATTGCACTCAAAACATTTCCACCCCTATGATGGGAGATCATGTAGCTATCCTGCCCAACCTCCTATGAATCAGTGGGATAAGTGTGATGCTAGTTGGAAGCACATTACATGGGAGATTTTGACTATAAAACAAAACTACTATGTATGTCTTGTGTACAACCTCAGTATTTGTGCCTCAGCATCTTGTCTCCATGTCAGCCTTGCAACCTGTCCAGATCACCACATCTTTGTCTCCATGTCAGCCCTGCAACCTGTCCAGATCATCATATGTTTACAGAGACAATGTATTGGGAATTTAACTATTATTTATTCTAGGTTTAAGCAAACCTGCAATTTGAATCCAAGCAAAACTAAATACTATATTACGTCTCTATCAAGGTAGTGCATTGTTGAAGTGCAAGGGCCTGGAAGATTAAGTACCTGATAGACGAACATCATAGAGTTGCCCTAGAGTTTTATTCACTGATGCATAATCTGCGTCATTGGGACACTGCGGCAGAAGTACTAACTGCCGCAGTGTACTTCTGCCGTCTGATAAAATCCAAGAAGAAAAGAATTTGAACATGCCCAAGAAGCCACGGTTGCTTCATACTGTGGTCTAAAGACCCGTTAAGATGCATACTTCACGTTCCTTGCACACTCTCCTTTTGCAGGCCCAGATATTTGCATTTGGCTGTCATCTATGCTCGAAAAACAGGAATCATACACACTGCCTGGAATCACCTCTATGTAGAAAAACAGAGGCAGCGCTTCAATTAAGACACGGTCCAGACCTGTATCATTAATGTATGCAGGGACCGCTGCTGGCAGGTCATCGACTCCATCCCCTGGCCTATTCTTTTGCAGTGCTTTGCACAAATTAGAAGCAAGTTCCTAAAAATACCACAAAGAAAACGGGATTGGAAACAAAGAAAAGTTAATAGCAAAGAAAACGGGATTGGAAACAAAGAAAAGTTAAAGAAAAACAGGGCTAGATGATACAAATACCACAAAAGGCAGTCTTCACGTTGGATCTTCGAAGCCGTGACTTTTCGTGCTGGGAAGTTGAGAATGCCGGAATAGAGCCCTGGCATGAACGCAATACTTTGCATCTGTTCGTCTGCAGATCTAGGAACACTTAATGTGCAGAATTCTTTGCAATTTATAGACCATGGGTTCCTGCCCCTTTTGAGAAAAGTTTTTTGGCTTGTTCCATGTGCATGTGGTGTTCTAGGACTCCGAGTCTCGTATGAACAAGCATCTTCTAGGAACAAGTATCTAATTCCCCCATGAAAGGCCATATTTATGTTGTTTTAGGAACAAGTATTTCAGTGCCCTACTTCAAAGGTATTGCATGTTCTTCTTCTATGGCATCTACCGGTCCCGAATCGGCTGCTTTGCATCTTTGATAGGATCCATTGCACTCAAAACATTTCCACCCCTATGATGGGAGATCATGTAGCTATCCCTGCCCAACCTCCTATGAATGAAGTGGGATAAGTGTGATGCTAGTTGGAAGCACATTACATGGGAGATTTTGACTATAAAACAAAACTACTATGTATGTCTTGTGTACAACCTCGAGTATTTGTGCCTCAAACATCTTGTCTCCATGTCGACCTTGCAACCTTTGCCCGGATCACCACATCTTTGTCTCCATGTCATTACAGAACCTTTGTCGGATCATCACATGTTTACAGAGACAATGTATTGGGAATTTAACTATTATTTATTCTAGGTTTAAGCAAACCCGCAATTTGAATCAAGCAAAACTAAATACTATATTACGTCTCTATCAAGGCGTTGCATTGTTGAAGTGCAAGGGCACGGAAGATTAAGTACGATAGGCGAACATCATAGAGTTGCCCTAGAGTTTTATTCATCGATGCATAATCTGCGTCATTGGGACATCTGCGGTAGAAGTACTAACCGCCGCAGATGTACTTCTGGCCGTCGATAAAATCCAAGAAGAAAAGAATTTGAACATGCCCAAGAAGCCACGGTTGCTTCATATGCGGGTCTAAAGACCCGTTAAGATGCATACTTCCGTTCCTTGCACACTCTCCTTTGCGAGCCCAGATATTTGCATTTGGTCGTCATCTATGCTCGAAAAAAACAGGAATCATACACACTTGCACGGAATCACCTCTATGTAGAAAAACAGAGGCGCTTCAATTAAGACACGGCCCGGACACTGTATCATTAATGTATGCGAGGGACATTGGCGGCAGTCATCGACTCCATCCCTCGGCCTATTCTTTTGCGATTGCTTTGCACAAATTAGAAGCAAGTTCCTAAAAATACCACAAAAGAAAACGGGATTGGAAACAAAGAAAAGTTAATAGCAAAGAAAACGGGATTGGAAACAAAGAAAAGTTAAAGAAAAAAGGGCTAGATGATACAAATACCACAAAAAGGCGTCTTCACGTTGGATCTTCGCCGTGACTTTTCGTCTTTGGAAGTTGAGAATGCCGGAATAGAGCCCCGGCATGAACGCATAATCTTGCATCATCGTGCATCACCAAAAGATAGGGTTTCGCCGAGAACGAAAACAAAAGCCGTGAACGAGAAAAAAAAAAACGATAAAATAAACCGGACAAGCACCCCTTTGTAATTGCTTTTAGATCTGACGGTCCAAAATGAAAGTTGTGGGAAAAGAAATTGACGGCCGAGATGCTCTGCACACACTACATTTTGCTTTTATTATTATATATAGATAGATTCTAAGTTTTTATACTCATATTTATTTATTTATATAACTTTACATAACTTTCAGATTTGAACAATAATATACGTTATCAATACATATATAAGGCAGTTTCATTTTGTCTGAAGTTAATATTTCCGTCCCAACAAAAACCACGAGGGCAACACGTGTCCTTGAAAAATAAACCAAAAAAAAAAAAAAAAAAACCTAGCAAAAAAGCACGCCAGAGGCCATAGAAAAGTAAGGCGCAGGATAATTAGGACAAGAATAGAATATGATTTTATCGTCCACGGAGACCAACTGGCCTATGGGTTAAAAGTAAAAAGAGAGAGCAAAGAAAGTATTACTACCGAGATTAAAAACCCCGCCCGAAGGGTTTTCGGGGAAAAACCTTAGTAGCAATAAGGATGCCGACATACCGCACTGATTATATACATAATCACAAGTACTGGTGAGGTTAATGTCGTCGATGGGGGGCATAAATCGAAGTCTGCGTATCCATTACCTCCCGGAGGTCTGATCCCAACAAGCCTACTGAGGCCGTGCTCGGAGATAGCTCATGCAAGGCCTCGATGGGGCACAACTAAATCCCAGCATACCGAGCCCGGATATGAAATGCAGCCGACGAGGCACGGAGGCGTGACTTTCATCCTCAATGGCGCCACGGTGGCAAAGACCGGACGGACTCGCCCTCACGCGGCTCCCAATCCATCTCCCCGTCTCAATGCGGAGGTGGTGTGCACCTGTCGCGAATGGAAGCAATCACCTAGCTTTTTCATGGGTAGATGGGTGCGCAGTAGTGGTGTGGGCCCCTCGTGAGCATGGGATTAACTCGCCGCCGATAATTTGCCACCTTGACATGTGACAGGCCCTCTGCATCCCAAAGCTTGGCCATGAAGCAAGCATCCAAATCTTGCTTCAAGGCGGTAGCGTTCCTTCCGGTGTATGCACCGGTCCACATCGTATGCCCGCACATTCCATAGCGAGAACCTTGGGCTTGCTTGTCTTTCCAAAGAAGCTTTGAGTCATTTGCGGGCCCATCGCCCTTTGCCAAAGCAAGGTTGGGCAGCCGGGCTTCATCCATAGCCACCACCATACGGAAGTAAATAATGTGACGTTCAGTAGCAGCCCTCTGTAATGGAAGGAAGCACGTCTCTTGGAGCAAGATCCGATATGGGACCGTGGATTTCACTCCCGGTGCGGGGCAAGAAAGCTTTCATACCCGTTCCAAGTGGTGAGGGATATCATCGGCCCCCACACTTCGCCCCATAGAGGAGGACCGGTTCAACCAAGGCCACGAACAAGTGTGCTGGTGACCCCATGCATCTGACTACGCCTTGTGGTTTGTTGTTTTGCATTGCATCTGGGGCTTTCCAAACTGGGCAGTGACCCGTAACGATGGATGCATCCCGGTGTGTGGTAGTAGAAAACTCAATGCCCAAATACTTATAAGACCGAGCCACCTCCACTACCTGCCCTGGTAAGTGAATGAGGGAAGAGCGTGGGTGCCGGGATGATGGGACCCAGAAGCACCCTTGTCTTGGCCAAGTTAACTCTCATGTCGGTGAATTGGCGAAAGTGTCCAAAGCATCCGGTGGCGTTGCATGTCCTCGGGGGTATATGCGGCGAGCCAACATCATCAGCATATATGAGTTGCGGATTATGTGGTGCATCAGCGAAAGCGCCTCCCCGTGCTCAAGCTAGCCATTCTTCTAGCTGGTCAATGTACAAAGCGGCGTCGAGGGATAGAGGGCAGCCGGGCGCCCCAATACTACTAACAGCGGGCTCCCCGGACAAGTGTGGAGGCGGCCAGGAGCAAGCCTGCATTATAGGAATACGTATATAGCATTACGCAAAGTCGGCGGGGGTCCCTAGTCGTCTCAACTGTCCCACAACTTATCCCGAGGCAGCGTGTCAAAAGCCTTTGCGCGAAATCCACAAAACGGCGATGCATCTGGCGTCGATTCCGGCTATCCTCTATGAGTGTTCGCGAGTGAAGATATGGTCAATAGTAGAGAATGCCGGGCGGAAGCACTACTGGCGTCGCAGCCCGCACTTCTCCATCCTCCGCCCAAAGTGTCAATCGCTCAAGAATCCAAAGCAACTTGGCAAAGAGCGAAGCCCGACCATAATGGTGCGATAGTTGGTTGGTACGTGGGGTCCCCTGCTTTGTATATGGGCACAACTCTACCGGGTAGTCGGGGGGGGAAGCCTTCTTGCAATGCCCTATTGAAGAGTGCTTGGAGAACCAAGCACCATTGGGGGCCCGCCCCCTTGAGAAGCTCTCACCGCGATACCATCCAAATCTTGCTGCGTTCAAGTTAGCGAGGCGTGTGTGCCCATTATGACATCCCGGTAATGAATGGTGCTAGGCACGTAGGCGGATGAGGTATTGGTGCTGGCTTCCCATTGGGTCATACACCGCCGCAAGTATCTCACCCATTGTTCGGGGTAATATTTCCCGTGTGGGTAGGGCTTACTCAAGACCTTTCTCCGGAAGGCCCTAGGGTGGTGGTCTAGAAGACCAAACATCACATTCTTTGGTGCTCGCCAAAGGTACACGGCTTTCTTGGTCTTGAGGAAGGGCGGTATTGTGAGGACGACCTCTTGGCGAATGGTGGGGTCCAGCACTTGGCGGAGCCATCGTTTCAACTCTCGACATTCGCCATCGAACCGGTGATTGCGGGGAAGGTGGTTGCAGCCCCGTGGATCGCCGAGGCGGTCTCTCCCAAAGCATCGGCCCCTACCCTCGAAGGAGCTGGTTCACCGGCGTGCGCTTTGTTGAAGTGTGGGGATTTGCGCGGCCTCGGCAGACTCATGCTCAAGCATCCTCGCATAGGACCGCGCGCATGATCATAGTCCGGGCCTAACCGTGTGGTACATGGGGCAATGGGTGCTTTCGGTTGGCACCGCCAATCTATCCGCAAAACGGGGGCTGATGGTGGAGTCTACTTCTCGCCCCGACCACTGTCCCGACGGAAGCGGTGATCAAGTGTAGGCATTGCTCGTCTGCTAGCACCGTAATCCACCACCGCGGTGCCGCCCCCGGTTCTCCCCGTCTACAAGTGAAGCGGTACGGAGGAAGGCCACCGTGCCAGCCCATTACAAATGACCGAGGTCAAAGATCTCGCCAAAGAACGGCGAAATGCCTACCCATACCGCGGTCACTGGTCATTATCCGACGCCCTTGGCCAAACCATCTCTGCGGGGTCCATTTGCAACACATCCTCGCCTAGAGGTGCTAATTTTGGGATCTGCTCGCCCGCAATCGCGGCGCATTGAAATCTCCAAGCAACATGACCTTGCCCAATTGTTCCAGACCGTTGTATGTCATCATATAGATCGACATAGGGCTCCCCGCTGTCCACATCAAGTGCGTGTGGTAAAGTTGCTCTCAAAGATGTGGGAAGTAGTGTCGCCACAAAGAGGGCTGCCATCTGCTCGTTCGCACTTGTACCCACAGTATATCTGTTGTGCCTGCGCCTTACACGGGGAGACCGATTGGGCCAAGGCCGCGTAATAACACACAATTCCTCCGTGTCCTCCTTTCGGTGCACTCATTGAAGGCGGAGTGCTGGTATCCCGGCAAATCAGGTAGCTTGTGACCGGCATGTTCCCATGTTTCCATGAGGAAGATAAGGTCCATGTCCATGGCGGCGGAATTGAGGATCGTCCCCCTACGCCATGGAAAGCCACGGCAATTCCGGGGATACCACTTGAGGCACGATCCCTATTTAGTGGCATGCATCGCCACCAGTCCGGTGGTAGTGGTGGTCCTGTGGGGAGCGGAAGATGTGGATGCTGCGGCTGGGGCCCCCTCGAGGGGACTCGAGGGGCGGGAGTGCTCGCATCCCTGTTTGGTTGCTGAATTCATGCATCCTTCCCCGGACCAGCCCCCGCCCCTCCATGTCTGCGGCCGGTCCACGACTTTGGCCAGCTCACGCCGGGTCTCTTCTTTGTCTTTGGGGTCAAGTCCGGTCAATGTCTGAGCCGTCCCCTTCAACTTCCGCCCACGGCGGGATGGTCACCGCCTCGCACGCTCTCAATCGTGGAAGATGACCACCCGGGGGCGATCAGGGCGCTGAATTCCATGACGACTCGCCTTTCCAATGGTCACAGGTGCTGGGAACATCATCCGGTCCAAGATCCGCGGTGCGGAGTTGGGAAGTGAGATGTTCTCCCACTCCTCCGTGCCTCAGACTACCACATTGCGGCTCCTGCGTCTCTGTTCCTGAAGTTCGGCGGGGGCCGCACCAGGTGTTGGTTGAGGTGGGTGAGGCATAGGCTGTGGCCGGCGCCCGGGGTGGTGGCGGCCCGGCGTGATCTGATGTGTCCGCAGCATGTGTTCCAGGTTGACGCCCTGTAGGTTGGTGGGTTCGCGGGGTTGGTGTGTTCTTTGCTGTGGTTTCTGTTCTCCGGAGTCTCGAGCTCAGCTCTTGCAGGACGTTGTCATGTCTTGCCATCTCCCGCGTGCAATGGTGGAGTTGCTCATGTGCCTCGGCATGGAGGCCCTTGCCTTGCTTTGGGCAACGGCCACCCGAGGCTCCTGTAGCTCCCGATCTCGTGCTAAATCCTTACTCCGGCGCTTCAGTTCTGCGGCTGGCTTCCAAAGCGGCACGGAATCTTGTCTCCACGGTGGCGGCGCCCGCAACCTCGGCCAGGCGGCATGTGCTCTCGGGCGTGGCCTTAGCCTCCCTCAACCTCGGCACGGATCCGGAGCGGGGGTTTGGTGTCTCTGCTCTACGGTTCTGTCTGCGTCCGGCTTCCATGGCGCCAACCACGGTGTCTAGCCCCCTCATATCGCAAGCTCTGGCGGTATTCTTGTACGTCAAATTGTAGCAAGTGGATGCTATCATGCGCACGTTCGTCGTGCGATCTCCAATTACGTGATTGCCGTGGGTTTTTCGCTGTTGCTGCGCATAACATCAGAGATGTTATGTTCTCCACCTGCGTCGGGAGGCACGCAAGCGTGCTTGTTGGCCTCAACCCTACGCTGAATCGCGGCTCCAAGGTTCGACCGGCGGATTGCCTATGTGGCCCCGCCGGTCGACCGGGCCTTGGCTCGGGCCTCCCTCTTCATGGAAGACGTCTCTCCCTCCACGAGGCCTCTTCCTTGGTGGCCCCGCTTCATGGTCTTCCCGCAGGGCTCTGCTGCGCGTGGGGTCAACCGTGGTTGGTGTGTTTGGGCCTTCCCAGGATGGGTTGGTGTGGTCCGAGGTAGCTCACCAACCAAATGTGGGTCCACACACGGGACGCGGTTCGTGGGGCCATGACTTGGGGTATGACTTGGGCGGCGACTCACGGATATCCGGTGTGTACCACCGCCACAAAACCCTAGCACACAGCCCGGAAAAGTGCAGATTTGAGCACTGAAACAAAGACAAGCATGCAGGTATCATACACCATTGGAAAGATCTCTAAACCAGCTTTCCAACAAGCCCAAGCACATAAAAACTCGACACTTGGGATGTGAGATACAAATCCGTCGAAGTGTCCCCAATTGCCACAGAAACCCTAGCACACAGCCTGGAAAAGTGCCAATTTGAGCATAGAAACAAAGCCAAGCATGCAGATACCATACACCGTTGGAAAGATCTCTGAACCAGCTTTCCAACAAGCCCAAGCACATGAAAATCTGACACCAGGTGTGAGAGATATGACCGATCAAAATTCTGCCGCCTTCAGAGAGTAAGGTGATTGGATCCAAAAGATAATTGAATTATTTTTTACGTTTTTCAAACCATTTGAAAGCCTAACCCTGCGTAGGATATGAGGTTGTTCTAGCCGTCTTTGTCTTTGGTTGTGTTATAAAGGTTTATATAATGTCTTTGAATTTCATTTGCCTTTTTCTTGCATTTGGTCTCTTCTAAAAGGTCATTGTGGAAGTTTTTTTCATACGGTTTGTGCTTGTTGATGTGTGCTGCCATTTTGAGATTTGATTTTGCTTTGTGCTGTTTGTACTTGGTTAATAGGTTTGTTGTTTGTCCTACGCATTTCTGATTGTTATTATTGCACGTTAGGCAATATCTATTTATCTTAAGTTTTATTTTACATGCGCCATTGTTAGTTGTGTTAGAGTGTTTTCATATGTACGTATTTTTGTTATTTCCTTTTTCTTTACTTTTAGTTTTGGTGTGTTTATAGTAATTAAAATAGGATTTGAGATTGAGATCAAAATTGTACTGTATTATGTTGAACAATTTAGCATTTTGAATAGTTCAGCATATGAAAAATATGGAAATCGATGTGCAACATGGAAAGCTCGGTAGATGGTGATGCCCTCTGAGATGCTTGCACGGTGTTGTATTCCTTGTTTTTTTGTTATGTTGTCATGGTTGGCCTCGACATTCTTTTTCCTTAGGATGTGCTTGACGAATCATGTCAAAGATAATGTCAGTTGATACGTGTACTCGTTGAGGTTAATACAATACTAATTGGTATTGGAAATTTAATATATCAACATTCCTTGTAAATACCTGTTTACT
The DNA here is from genome assembly GCA_021234155.1 of Isoetes taiwanensis. Lineage (NCBI taxonomy): Eukaryota > Viridiplantae > Streptophyta > Lycopodiopsida > Isoetales > Isoetaceae > Isoetes > Isoetes taiwanensis. Next base: position 1,315,439 of record JAJEKV010000149.1, on the reverse strand, counting down.
TTCAAGTAGGACATGTATATGGCAGACACATGGATTCTACAAGGGTAATTTTGTTGACATTTCTATGGATGGTTTTCTTAGCCAAACCAGATATTCATTTTTGACATGTCTTATGGATTGTTTTGGGGCAGCTCCATATCTCCATGTCAGTTTTTTTTTTTGAAGAACGTGTTTTACTTCATATTATACACTCAAAATATTACAAAGTACTTCCAGAAGTAAGAAATGTCCATGAAGCATCAATCACTTTTAGATGATCACTCCATATTGGAATTTTAATACGATCAGGCCAATTGGAGATCTGAAAGCAATTATACAACTTCTTACAAATTTCTTGAAGCACCACCTGAGAAGAAATACGCTTATCATAAAAGACCTTTCTTCGCCTTCGGTTCCATACAATCCATATTAGCCAAGACTTTGCCATGTGAAATGCAATCCTTTTAGAAGCAGTCCACTGATTTGGATAAATACCCAAAAGAAAGTGCTGACTATCCAAAGATACTCCAAAAAGAGAATGCAGCCAGGACCTAAGACTACTCAGCTCTGCACACAAATATAAACAGTGCTCCAATGTTTCAATGCACCGCTCACACATTGGGCAAAGTGGGCTTACTCTCGGCTTAAAGCGATGAACCATCTCATTAACTCTCAAAGAGCGATGAATCACCTGCCAAAGTAGAACATTTACCTTTGGAGGATTATATTTAGACCAAACAAGGTTCCAGATGGATTGCCATTGAGAAGGCAAAGTCTGTAAGTGCCATTTTCGAGAAGGTGATAAAGTATTTGAGGAGGTAAGCAATCTGTAGCATGAACTTACTATCTTCTTGCCTTCTTTAATACATTGAACAAAGTTCCAGCATCTCTTGTTACCCACCTTCTTAATTAGAGGAAGAGCACTTGCTACGTAAGCACATATACTGATATCTTTATCCAACAACCCATATGTCTCCTGAAACCATTGCCAAGGAGCAATGTCAATACCAAAATACCACTGTTCAATAGAAATAATACCTGCTCTCCTCCACCTCGCTTGGGAATGCGCATGCATAAATTCTTAGTTGTCCATGAGTATACAAAGGCAACCACAGAAAAGGGAAGATGCCTGGAGACAAGCTTCCCAATCAAATGTAATCACCTGCTGGACTACCTTCCAGGCCCGAAGCAAGCCTTTCAGTACTGGAGAGGCATGTGAAGAAACTTTCAATGGATATAACAATGCCCAAGGAAGCTCAATTCTCACACCTCGCTTATGAAAAACCATACACTTCTTTACTGATTGTTTAAGTAACTTCATACCTGGTGATGCACAATCATCTTTCAACAAACTGAACAATAGCTTAGAAGCTAAGACCTTACCCTGTAAAGAAAAATCCAACATACCAAGTCCTCCTTGTTGTTTAAACAACATACATTTCTTCCACGCCACCTTCACAGTGCCTCCTTGATCGGTACACCAGACAAAATCTCTTACAATCTTTTTTATCTCTGCAAACTTAGAAGCTGGAGCCAATAGAACCAAAACCAAATAAATTGTAAATTTAAGATAATTTCATCCCATGCTTCATTCATGTCAATATCTAAAAGGGGACTCCTAAAAGCTTTGTCTTTGCAGATGGTACAACAACCTTCCAGGCATATCTCCATGTCAGTTACCCATGGCACCAAGCGAATGCTTTGGCATCTTTGCAACTTAGGAATGGTGGAAAGGGAAGAACACTTGCTTTTCACTTGTCCTGTATATTATGAAATATAAGCGGAATGCTTTCGCTGTCTTTTTCAGGACCCAATCATGTTTCAATATTTGATGAGCTTCTGGGAATAGATCTCTCTTGCTTTATAGGCATATGAAGTCATTCAGCTCAAAAAATGCTTCATCAAGCAGAGAATTAACGGGATCAGTATTTATAGAGTAGCAATATTGACCATGTTCTCCAACGCTTGGATTATTTTTCGAAGACTTCAAAGACCAACATTCCAGGGAGTCTAAAACCCTAATAGCTGGCTTGATTAACTATTTTGATAGTGTTAAAGTCCCTCATTAGCTGACCCATCATGCACACAGTAGATGCTTCTATTCATGAATGAGATTGGCAAATTTTCTTCTTAAACATAAAATTGAAGAAAAAGGGTGAAAATACATGAAAATGCCGGAGTGTCTCCACATTAACTAAACCACCATTGATGGCAAACAAGCTCCTTCCAGCTGGAAGCAAATGCTGATTAGCAACAATTTCTTCCTTGACTGTGTCATTTACCTGCAAAGAAAATGAACAACAGATTTTCCATCTCAGACCCATTCCACCGCATGCAAGCAAATAAACCGCCGTAATAGAACACAAATGCATCTAGAAGCATATTATACACTATGATGTACAAGTCTCGACTTGAAGTTCAAGTCACATCCCCATGTACAATAGGAGGAGAGCACTGAGTATGAAGGAATGCCAAGACTGTAGCTATTCCCAATGCAATGATGTGCTGCATTGGCTGGTTTTCATTGGGTTGATAAATGGTCACTTTCCTTGGTGGTCTCTTTGGTCTGGAGATATAGCAGCATAGAATACATATGACAGAACTGCAAACATAAAATAGAACTCCAAGGCCCACCACAATAATTACAATGGTAGTTCTGCTGAGACGAACCTCACGCTTCCGAAAACAACTTCCCAGTGGTCTGCCACATAAATGAGGATTATGTTCAAATGAATTAGAACCAATTTTTTCCCAAGAGAAGAAGGAAGATTGCCTTTCAGCTTGTTATTTGCAACATCAAACACCTTGAGGGGGGTTAGATTCCCAAGCTCGAAAGGAATGACTCTCGTGAGGTTGTTTCTTGAAAGATCAAGCACCTGCAAATTAACAAGCTTGGCAAGTGTCAAGGGGATATAACTGCCCAAGGAATTTCTTTCCAAGTGTAGCTCAATAAGCTGTGTCAACAACCCTAGCTCATAAGGAATAGAACCATCCAGCTGATTGTTTCCACGGTCCAGGTATATAAGCCTCTTATAACCAACAAGCGCCTCAGGTATGTTGCCTGACAGTGCATTGTCGTTCAAGATTTTCTGCAAACTTGAAAGATTTCCAATCTCCTTTGGTACAGGCCCCTCTATCTTGGTGTGTTCTATTTCTAGAACAGAAAGAGCAGTGCAATTACCAAATTCACTAGGAATATCACCAAATGGATTATTTGAAAGAGAAAGTGTAGATAGCCGCACTAGAGCACCCAAAGTTGTGAAAAGATAATGATAATATAAGTGCAGAGATCTTCAATTAATCAATCATGAACTAACTAGACAATATAGTTAACTTCAAAGCATATAACAATATAGATAATCATATAACAATATGATTATTTCAAGCTATCAAGTTCAATGGTATGAACCATTGGCATTATTGCAAGCAACATTTCGAGAGCCCAAGCCTCATATCGAATGAGCTATATCCTATCACTCTAGCCATTTCATCATTCTGCTTTTTCAATTTATAGGGCCAAATCCAACCGCCTGGTATGGATTCGGTCGATTAGGAGCATCGGTCGCTTCACTGATCTCCGGACTTGCCATATTCATAATTGAATTTGCCTCCAAAACGAACCTTTGCTTCTATATTTCCTTTGCTATAAATAATTCAATTATGCAATGGTTAAGGTTACCCCTCCGAAAAGAATAAACTTACCATGAACTTAACCTTTAAATTTAGCTTACCCCTTCATGCAATGTATCTGTTCATATGCACTTGGCATCTTCAACTTTACCATGATCTTTTTCTACATTCCCCTTTCATGCTAAAGCTCATTTCTGTTATCAAGGCTGTTTCTAAACTTAAGGAAGATAAAATCCTTTAACTCAACTTCCTGCTCAGCTCATTCTGTAAAGGGAGTATCAGGGAGACAAGCTTCTTAAGTTTACCCCTTTTATTTTACACAACCTTGCTATTTTGCAATAGGGAAGATAAAATCCCTTAGTCAACCTTCACCCTTTTTTCCTGTAGCTCTTTTAATATTCCCAGACTTTGTTTGAATTTTGTGAACTTGACTTCTGATAAACTTTTGGTTAGAATGTCTGCAGTTTGATCATTTGTCTTGATGTATCCAATGTTATGACTCCCTTTGCAACCAGATCCCTGACAAAATGAACATGTAGTTTTATATGCTTGTTTCTCTGATGTAATACTGGATTCCTAGTAATGGCAATACAGTTCATGCTGTCTGAAAATAATATGGTTGGCTCATTCTGATAAATTTTCAATTCATCTAGCAAACGCCTTACCCAAGCTATTTCTTTAGCAGCCAAAGATGTAGAGTTATATTATGCTTCTGCTGTAGACATTGCCACACATGATTGTTTTTTGCTTTTCCAAGCAACTGTGGCTCCACCTATCATGAGACAATATCCAGAAGTTGACTTTCTAGAGTCAATGTCACTTCCCCAATCTGCATCAGCATACCCTGTGAGAAAAAGTTTTGCTACTGCCCAATGTTGGTATCCTGGATTGTTTGTAAATCTGCTTAGAAGGCTCACAGTGAATGAAATATCTGGTCTGGTACTATTGGATACAAAAAGCAAACAACCTATCAATTCTCTATATGGTACTCTTTCCATTTGTTCCTGTTCTGCCATTGTCTTTGGACTCATGTCTGAGGACAGTTTAAGTCCTTGTACTATTGGTGTTTTTGACACTTCGCAATCTGTCATATTAAACCTTTTGAGCATACCTTCAGTATTCCCTTTTTGTGTAATAGTCAGTCTTTTGTCATGCATATATCTGCTTACTTCCATTCCTATGAATTTTTTCAACTGCCCTAGATCTGTCATTTGAAACTTGTCCTTAAGAATTTGCTTGCAATACTCTAATATCTCTGGATCACTTGGAACCATAATATTGTCATCCACATATAATGCAATAATGAAAAATTGATTTCTCCTGTTCAAGGTATGAATATTTCCATCATTTAGAAATTTTTTAAATCCTTGTTCTTGCAGATACTGATCAATACAATTGTACCACATCCTTGGGGACTGTTTTAATCCATAGACTGTTCGTTTGAGTTTCCACACCATGTCTTCTTGTTACTTCAAAACAACCAACACATAACAACCATTGACATTAACAACCAACACATAACAACCAACACATAACAACCATTGACATTAACAACCAACACATAACTACCATTGACATTAATTAACACAACTATTGGGTCCAACACATTTAAATTAAAATCCCCCTTAAACCCCCTTTGGTTTGGGTGCATATTCACACGGGGGGTGACTCCGGGCAACGAGAGCTGTTGGATAGGCATATTCATCCCTTATTCCTTAATCTACACCGTACGTAAAGTTTCTCGTTTGTGGGGTATGCAAGTACAAAATTTGCTATACTGTATAACAAGATTCACAAAATACTATAAGATTTCAAGCAGAATACTATATGATGTTGATTTTGTACGTGCAAAATACAATTATGAGGGCTCATTTGCCTATGTATGTCACCCCCGTGTGAATATGCACCCAAACCAAAGGGGGTTTAAGGGGGATTTTAATTTAAATGTGTTTGACCCAATGATTGTGTTAATTAATGTCAATGGTAGTTATGTGTTGGTTGTTAATGTCAATGGTTGTTATGTGTTGGTTGTTATGTGTTGGGGGATTTAATTTTTATATCTTTGGATGTTAATGGTTTGTGTTGCAAAAAAAAAAAAAATTTTGGCCCCCCGAGGGCCTTAAGGACGTCCCTCCCCCTCCCCACACCCCCGGTGTGACAAAAATTTTAGAATTCAAACCCGAAAAAAACTAGAATTCCGAGGCTTTCATCACACTGTAGCTTTTGAATTTCATCACAATAAAAAAATAGAACATAAGTAAAAGTTACCATAAAGATAGAGCGGATTGATCCCATTATTAGAAAGTCATAAAGTTTGCAACACCCATACACAAACATTTTTTCAACTGGAATTTAACGGCCGACCTTTGGCCTCCATGGATTCTTGTAATGAGAAACCAAAGTGGAAAACTTTTCTGCTTGTTAGCACAAGGATCTAGAAGCCTTGGAATTTGCTTAATAACTGCCTCAAAATCTAAAAATGCATGGTAATTTTTTGCAAACTTCATTCGGAATGAGCCATAAAACAATATCCAATAGCGCAATCCTGTATTAATCAGCTGGTAGGATGTGAAAGCCTACCAAACCCGGCCGCGAAATTGCTGTTTTAGCATAGATAACTTAACCAAACATATCCATATCATACACCATCAAAAAGATCTCGGAGAGAGCTTTCCAACGCAATAAAAATCATCTCAAACAGAGCTCTGGATCAAAAGTTATGATAAGAAATGTGTTGCCGACGGGGAAACTGCACTACATGCGCCCTTCAAGCCCACAAAAAGAGGGCTTTTGTTGTGAGCCATTGGTTTTGACCATTATGCACCACACGCACAAAAAAAGGGCTTTTGTTGTGAGCCATTGGTTGTTGACCATTATGCACCACACGCACAAAAAAAGGGCTTTTGTTGTGGTTGTTGACCATTATGCACCACACGCACAAAAAAAGGGCTTTTGTTGTAAGCCATTGGTTGTTGACCATTGGAAAAAAAAAAGGCTAAAATCAATGGCTCAGAAATGGTGCACTCTAGATGTACGCATTAGTACATCCATTTGAATACATCACGAAATTATAGGAAAACCTTAGTGAAAAGCGTACAAAAACACAAAGAAACCCCCCTGTTATTATGCTACATATTGCTTGTCTCATGTAAACTTCCTCATCAAGCTCAGCATTTAAGAATGCAGTACTTACATCCATGTGATGTACTTCCAGGCAGTTTGCATTTGCAAATGCTAGCAGAATTCTTATGCTCGTTAGTTTGACTATTGGAGAGAATGTCTCTTCATAATCCATTCCTTTCCTTTGTGTGAATCCCTGTGCCACAAGTCGAGCCTTGAACTTTAATTCACCATTTAAACATGTTTTTAGTTTATAAATCTATTTGCTCCCAACAACATTTTTGTCCTTTGGTTTCTCAACTACATCATAGGTGTTTGTTCTTGCAAATGCTTGCATTTCTTCCCACATGGCCTGCTTCCATTTTTCAGAATATCCTGATTTAATGGCTTCTTCATAACTTAGAGGAATGGTGGGTTCTAGTAAAGCAAGTACATAATTAATGTCTATTGCCTCTTTGTTTATTCTTCTACTTTTGCCATGATCTGTTCTCCCATATTCTGATGAGCCAATATCCAGTTGTTCCCTGAGCAACGAGAGCAACGAGAGCTGTCGGATGGGCATATTTGCCCTTTATTCCAAGATCTGGACCGTATATAGCGATCCTCGTTTGTGGGGTATGCATGTACAAGTTTTTGTATACTGTATATTAAGGTTTGCAAAATACTATAAGGTTTGAGATAATGTACTTAATGGTGTTAATTTTGTACATGTATTGTAAATATATTTTTGGGGCTCTCGCTGCCCTACGTAACCCCTCGTGTGAATATGCACCCAAACCAAAGGGGGTTTAAGGGGGATTTTAATTTAAATGTGTTAAATGCAATGGTTTGTGTTAATAATGTTAATGGTAGTTGTGTGTTGATTGTTGTATTAAAAAAAAATTTGGGCCCTTCGGGCCCTAACTAAAGCAAACATAGGTAAACTTTATGGGCCAGTTTATGTAAGTATGTAAGTGCCAAGAAATATACACTATAGAGGATGTTTATGTAAGTACATAAGTGCTAAAAAATAACCAACTGTAAGAATATGGTGATACTCTTACATGAGGTACATACAAGAACGTTTGAAATTGGTATGATGCAAACTTCTCTTGGCAACAAACTAGTCAGCTACCAGTATGATGCTATTGTCCACTTGAAGAGTCTCTTGGTTGTCCTATGTGCTAAAAGCATTATGCTTATTATTACAGACATGTGAGGCTTCCTCCAATTGGTGTTATGCAATCTTGCTATGGTAATGTTAGTAAGATATTAGTGCCCACTAAAAGGAAATACTATATACTTAGACTTGAAATATTCCACAAAAGAGCCACATGGTGATTGCAGCATTATATTTTGTTAACAAACTTATATATGTGAAAAACAGGTCCCTATCATTATCTACTCATTTTCATAGGAAATCGAACTTAGGCATGAACCAGCAAGAGAAGGACAACCAACTGGAGTTGTGTTTTAAGGCCAGAGATATACAACCACCAGTTTTACAGGTTGCTACTACAAAATACTAAATCTCACGTGTTATAACACCGCTTGGTGCCCGTCCACAAAAAATCTGCAGCGGTTGAAGTGGCATTTCAGCAATTGATTTATGATCATCATCCAAAACAGAAAGACTTTTAAGATATCCAAAAACAACAGCAAAACAATGCACCACAGAAAACAATGCACTTCTTGTTACATATAATGCCAGATTCGTGTTTCAGTGGCACCCAACAACATGAAGCAAAGCTAAGAAGACAAAATCCAGCATTTACAAAGTGATGAAAGCAACAACAACTGCCATGAGTTGCTTCTCTGCAATGAGAGATGCTTGTAGCTGTTTTGCCTTAAGGCTCTCTGAGACAAGCTGTTTTTAGGCAATTCCTTAATGTTGAGATATGTTATAAGCATAAACGAATAAGTAATATTACATATCAAATGCTTGCCTTTGTATTGTAATCGTCTCGCTCAGATATTTGTTGTAGGAATCTCTGATTTTGTGTCTGCATATCCTCATAAGCTTGTCCAATCGTCTAAACATATATAAATAGATTTCTAATGCATCAGAACAATACTAAGATGGATGTACAGATGAGAACTAACTACAGAGTACCTCAATCTCCGATAGAAATGCTTCGGCCTCCTCATTCTTAGCCTTCAGGGTTTCACTTAGCTCAAGAATTGCCCTGGCATGACAACAGGATTTTATATCGCCAAAATAGCTGGATGCTAAATTTTGTCACTATGAACCATACCTATCTGAAGCATCCAATCTTTGCCTCAATTCAGCAATCTCTGCTTCTGCAGACAGAATCACAGGTAAATGATGATTCTTATATACGAAAGAGACCAGCAGCTGCAATAGTGATCGGGGAGCAAGGATCAACTAGAAAAGCTATGCTGATGAGACTAGTTTTAGCAAACGCAAAGAGCAAGGAGGCATCCATTTGCGACCCTGTCTCTATAGATATCTATTGGTAAGCGAATCTCTGTATGCTTTAATCGCTGGTGGTCGCTATCAGATCTAAAAACTGTGTTCGCGTTGATCTGCTTCTGCCAGAGGATTTACGGCATTTAGGTAAGGCTCTATTGATTCCTGTTGGGTTTTCCCCTCTTTGCTTAACTCCGTATCAAATCCCCTGCTATGAGAAGGACCATGCTAGGGGCTCCAAACCTTTTTGTTTCTGTATCAGCAGTGCTTCCTTTAACCGTTCCACCTGTGCACGCGCTCGGCATTCTGCTCAAAAATGACACCCCAATTCTCAAAAATGACACCCCAATCTCATCTCTTCTGGATTGAAGAGCAAGCCTCCAAAAAAACCCTAAAAGACTAATCCACACAACCCTAAAAAAAACCCTAAAACTAATGGGAGGATATTCACACCCACCACAAAAAAAGCCACCACGGGATTTGCCCCCTTTTCTAAAATCAACGGCTAGCAAAAGGGTGCACTCTAGAAATACTATTTAGTACACTTGGATGAATACAGCCACCAAATCATATGAAAACCTTAGAGAAAACAGTAACAAAAACACAAAAAAACCCCCTGTTATAATGCTACATATTCTATCTCTGTTTTCCTTCTTCCTTTGTCCTTTGCTAATGTCTGACTTTCTTTTTGAATCCCCTCAGTATTATGGCCTTCAGCTTCCCCTTGCAACAGTTGTTCTGCCTGTTCTATTTCCCCTTGCATTGTTTGACCCTGTGTATCACTCTCGTTTAATTCACCATCTGGTTCATAATCTTCTGTGTTCTGAAAGTGCACCTCCTTTTGTAGCTTATCATTTTCCTTTTTTGACTCATTGGTCTTTGAACTAATATTCCTGTCTTTGTAGACACATGATCTCATCAAAGACCACATCTCTACTTATCAGAATTTGTTTTTTATTTGCATCAAATAACCTATATCCTTTAGACTGCTCGTCATAGCCTGCAAGATAACATTTGATTGACCTGTCATCAAGTTTCCTCCTCATTTCCTTTGGAACATGCACATAAGCAAGACATCCATAGATTTTAAACCTGTCATAGGAAGGTTTGTGCCCATCCCACATTTCTTCTGGTGTCATACCTTTTATGGAGGCTAGAGGAAGCTTATTTTGGATCATTACTGCTGTTTTTACTGCTTCATTCCATAAATAATTTGGCATCCCTGATTGCTTAAGCATGGACCTGACAGCATCTAAAATGGTTCTATTCTTTCTCTCAGCAATTCCATTTTGTTGAGGAGTGTATCTACACGTTATTTGTCTTCTTATCCCTTTGTTTTTGCAGTATTTGTTAAACTCTCCTGATAAAAATTCTCCACCCCTGTCTGATCTAATGCATTTGATTTTCCTCCCAGTTTCTCGTTCAACTTCTTGCTCAAATATTTTGTATGCATCAAATGCTTGGTCTTTGTGTCTGAGAATATAGCATTTTGTCTTCCTTGAGAAGTCATCAATAAAAGTAATAAAGAACCTTTTTCCAGTCAGGCTTGTAATGTTAATAGGCCCACATAAATCTGTATAGATAAGATCCAGAATCCCTCGTGCTCTTTTTGTAGATTTCTTGAAGCTAAGTCTGGGATGTTTCCCTAACATGCACCCCTTCAATGACGTTGTACACAACGTCATATCTATTCTCTCCCCTTAAGAGGTTATACGCTTCTTACTTAGCGCATTAATTTACTAGCCTTAGCTAACATATATAACCATCTAAGATGGATGCACATATTATGTTATCATTTTTTTTCAATATAGTTACGGGTTACCTACTTAGTTAGAACGATTCCAAACCACAAGGTTTTGTCATCATGACAATTCCTTTTGTCTCAAAAGACTATTTGATTACTATAATTCTTATTTTAGATCTACCTTACATGTATTATTCTTTTATATTCTAGAGATTCCCCCTTTCTTAGTTATTTAAACTCTTGAAATATTCCTACCAATCGAATTGATGTCATCGTAACAAGTTGGCCGGACTTGTTAGATTACTTCTTTTCTTTCGGTTGGATTATTCTTTTGGAGGTACTAGATTTATACATGGTCAACAATTATCCTTGTAATGATTCCTTCTTAGCGAGGTGATCAATCTCACCAAGTGGTTTCAATATGTTGGATGTCTGTTAACAATCGTGTATAATTTTAGTTACTCCTATGCGTTTCCTTCCCAATACTTGACGCTTAGCTCAATATTGGGGCAATCCTTTCGGCGAGAATATCTAAGAATGCCTTCTAATCCCAATATGGATGTTACCATCCCTACATTTAACCTACTAGGCCCCATGGCCTTAGATCCTCGAGCTTGCTAGAAGCTCATCCACTCGTTGCTTGCTTGAAGCAGCAAGGTAACATTCTTCCGAGTCGCTCGATACTTCAATCCCCTTGACGGTGGCTCCTCTTTGATGTAGAGGTTGACTTTGTTTGTTAGAAGCCTCTCATTGCTGGTGGCTTGATGGTGTAGTTGATCACTTGAAATCTTCCATGCCGCTTTTCAAAAGCCTGAAGGTGGCGCCGTTGAAAAAGATCTTTCATCTTGAACTCTTTGTCTTGGCAGCTAACGACTCTGTATCCGATATTGTTTCTTCGACTCCATCGATGTCTCATACGTCGAGTCCTTTTGTCGTTATCGTGTTGCCCGAAGAGTGTTGAGGATGTTGATTGCTTCACCCCTGCAATTGCCTGACATCTCTTCCTTTGATCTGTTACGCTATGGGAGGGAAGGAATAACAAGGGAACTATATATGCAAAGCATATGGCTTACATAATTACAATTACTACTAGAGCTATTAGTTCCCCCTTGTGCCTCCCTTCGAGTACCTACTCCTTGGCAATGTCATCGGTGTTCCTCCGGTGCAATGGTGTTGATGATCTATATCCTCCTATTTGTACGTCAGCTCATACTCCGGGGTAACTTGTTGATATACTTGGGCCCTCCGATGTTTGTCGGCTATGGCACAACACGCTTTGCATCACATTCTAACTAAGGGTGTGCTGGTCGCGTTGATGCTTCGACATTTAGGATTGCGCTTCGATCTTGTTCTCGGGCGGTAATTGTTCCCCTTCATGATACTTGAAGCTATTTTTGGGCGTCTCTTGAGGTCGCGGCGCGATTCCTTTGGCTATACTCCTCTGGAGTTGTTCTCTTGTGCAGTTTTTCTTTGAATCGTCCATCCTTGGGTTCACCAAGTTGCATGCAAGTCCACGTGCAAGTCATCGGCTCGCCTCGCCTAGTTGCTTCTCCATCGAGCTTCCAAACTTCCTTGTTTGATCCCCTCGATCACATGGCTTGGACGTTGTCACGTTCCACAGTGCTATGCCGTCTTCTTGTCTTGAGGTACCTTCCGGTGGCTTTGATTGTGCTCGTCAGTTTTGATCCTCCTGTTGCCTCTAGGGAGCTCGTGGAAGAAGTCGGTTGCTAGCACTTCTCCAGCTTTCAGTTCCTGACCTTTGTCCCTCTATGCATGTCGGTCTCTGTCAAGTAAAGCATTATGGCTCTCTCCTCCACTTTGGCTATATTGTCGGGGATGATGGATCCTTATATCCGTGCGGCTTGACCCTTGAGTTGAAGAAGTACCGCTTTAGATATACTCTTGTCGTTGAATAGCCCGGCTATTATCTTGAACTCTCTTTTTGCCGAGAAGGTGCTTCGGGGTTGCTATCCTTGTCGTTAAGGCGTCGAATGCTTCTACCTTGGGCGTTTGACGTGCCACATGTCGGAGATATGATCGGCTTCTTCTCTTCTAATTACTGGTAGGAGTACCTGACGAAGCCATCACCTAGTTGTTGAAGGTATATCTCCTCGTCGCAGTGCCTTTCGTAAGTGCGTCTCCATCTAATACACGTGTCATAGCGCATCACCCTATATTACCACAAGGTGGAATTATGGTTGTCGAGATGTTGCCTCCTTAGTTGGCTCGTTGATGTCGGGTTGTTCCTCCTTCTATTGTTGAGGCCCTCGTGTCATAAGTTCGTCAAGTGTTGCCGCTGCCACAAGAGGTAGTGTTGCGTCCTGACGATGTCCTGGTGCAGCGCTGATGATCTTGACATGACCGGTGTTGTCTCTTGTTCTGACATTGGGTGGACGAGAGGTCTTCTACTTGAGGGCACTTCTGGGAGTGTCTTGGCCTCTGGTCGTTTCTCCCTCGTACTTGCTCTTCCATTTTGATCTTGGGCTATAGTTGTGCTTCCTTGCTTCCTCATTTGGTAGTCGAAGTGAAGGAGCTTCCTGATCTAAGCGCTAAATCCGTAAAACATGACTTTAAACTCATGTTTCTCCACTATATCTGTGAGGACCCGAGATATACAATAGACATATACGCATTTACATTGGGATTTTAATTCATCCACTTTTTTCAAAACAACTACGAAGATCTACTTAAATGTTTATACTCCTCTAGGGTTTCCCCTCCTCCTATCGCATTTGATCCTTCGGTTTTGCTGCATCTTCTTCGTTCTGGTTGACTCCGGGATTCCTTGAGATGTTGCTACTATTGTTGAGCTTCATGTCTGATCCGAGCTCGTCACCCCAAGTTGCGAAGAGTGTTTGTCGATGTGATCCCTTGAAAAAGATGCTCCTCCTTAATGTGTATATCCGTCGTAAGGAATGCGGTGACCGCTCAACGTCCCTACATGCGGTGTGTCGTTGCAAGGTTGCCGATGTGCAGTGCCGTTGATCACTTGAGTAGGATCACCTGGCTGTTGCAGTCAAGCATTCTTGAATATCTTCGAAACTCTGAGATCGTGGTCGGTAGGCAGGCATTGTCATTCCTCCGCAGGTTGAATTTCCGAGTGCGACTCCTGTTACTTGGGCTTTGCTTCATTCCGAGGTGCCTCTCCTGTGCCTGGAAGTGTGGTCATCTCTATTGCACCTACCATAGCTCCTTCTGGTCGCCTTTGTGTGATTTCTACCTGTTGGCTAGGTCGTCACCTCTGTCCTTTGGGTCCTATCCATTCGAGTCTCGCACTCCTTGTTTGACGTAGTCAGGTCGCCCTTCCTTTGGTTTCTAAATGTCTCTGGATCCAGAATTCTTGTTCGAGCGGAATATTCTTCTCCTTGATCTTGCCCCTAATGCTGATATAGGCCTTCAAGTCAGAGATGTTCCTTCCCTGATATGCGTCTCCTCCCCCTCATGGTCTCCTACTTTTTTGGAACCGATGAAAGTTCTCCCGCTGGTGCAAGGAGCTGGAAGCTCGTCCTGGTCAGCCTTAGGTGCTTTGTGGTTGCCTAGCTTGGTTGCTCCTTTTGTTGACGTTGCATGACATTCGCTTGAGCTGCTGGGCTGCAAGGTCGTGGTTGTCTTCCCTCCGGTTTCTATACGCTCATGTGTCGCCATGACTTCTCTCATCGATGAAAGATTATGCCCTCTGACCTTAGCTCGTGATGCCAACGTGGCATCGATGTCTAACGTCTTCCTGCACCTGTATTTTGCTGCCTTGCATTCTTGCATTTGAAACTCGTGCGCGTTGAATTGGTGAAGGCGTCGAGATCCTCTTTCTGACGTGACCTCGTGGACGTGGTAGCCGGGAGGTTGACATCTAGAAAATTCTTGATGCCGTTGGTTACCAAATATTCTTGATGCCGTTGGTTACCAAATATTCTTGATGCCATTGGTTACCAAATATTTTAGGCTGTCTAACGGTCCTATTGCAACAAATTTCAGGCGATTTGGAGCTCTGTAGCTCAAGTTATGGAGGTTCAAAGTTTGGAGGTCTCACACATTGCGCCCAGACCAATAATGAACTTTTCATTTTCTGTCCTGGCGCGACGTGTGAGACATTGGCTCTAAATGGGTCAAACTTGTCCAATTTGGGTGATATAAGGGTCTAATTCTGCTAGATTCGTCGAGTTAGGCAGAATTGATCCCTTATTTGGTCGATTTGGAGCAGTTTTGGGCACTTTTGGGGCATGGTCTCACAGCATGGTCTCACACGTTGCGCCCAGACCAATAATGAACTTTTCATTTTCGGTCCTGCCGCGACGTGTGAGACATCCTCTCGAATTGGCCTAGGATGTCTGTTTTGACTAAAACAAAAGCTAAAAAATTCTAACTCAACTTAATTAAGTAACTTTATACACTTATAATCTACTCTAAAACACTTTATATTAAACAAAATTTTATCATTTACAAAATTAATACGGCTCTCCTTTGATATGACTGGCTAAGGGCATATCTCTTCATTAGAGTTACTCTCTTGGCGTGTACTGTGTAGTTTGTTGAGTCTTCAAAATGTTGGACCAGCTTCTGCTCTGCTGCTTCTTGAACCTTGGCCTCCCGCTCTCGTTCTGCCCTCTCCTCTTCTTGTTTCCTTCGGCCTCCTTGGCCTCTGGATGTTTCGCCTTGTCGAGGAAGTCGAGCGGTCTGTTTGGTGCACGCCATGTCGATCGAAGTCTTGGTGTCTATCAAGATGCTGTCTCTATCTAGCTTAAGGGTCTTGATTCTAAGTCTAAGGCTTGGCCATTAATATTATCTAACATTATTAAAGCTTAAATCATTAAGAATCATGTTTTAAACATAAACGAAAAGGCAAATCGGGGTCGAGAAGAACCGTATCACAGGCTTGGAGACCCGCACGCTGCATGTGGAAGATGGCCTTGGCCTTGCACACTTCGGCAAGCAGGCAGTGAGGGAGGTCGGCCGACATGCGGCCCGCCCCAGACTCGTGTTCATCACTCACGGACACCATGGCACAGGAGAGGGGCGCGCAATGCGTGAGACGATGGTCACGGCTGTCACCGGCCGGTCCGAGGTAGAGGCAGCCACCACCATGGCGGGGAGCCGCAGCCGCTCTTGCGGGCAGCCACCTGCGGCCGGGATCTTGAGTAAGATGGAACAGCAAGCCCGACCCTCGGCGCCCGTGTCTTTGGGGCTCGAGCAGCTCGCTACTTCGAGGCACGGGCTCGGGGGTTGCGGGCAACCATCCGGTGGCGAGCCGGGGGTCTCCCTACAGGAGGTTCATAGTCAGTGCGGCGGTCTTGCGGCGGGGAGATGGCCAAGCGGCGGCCCGAGGCTGCAGAGAGCCGTGCTCCCGGGCTTCACGGGGTAGAGAACGCGGCTCGGGCCGCTATCGTCCCCGGCCTCCGCCCAGCGCCCACGCCCCCCCGGCTTGCCCGGCTCTCCGGCCACTCCACGCCATCCCGGCCACTCCGGTCACTCTCCGCCATCCCGGCCACCACCACCACCCCCGGCCACGAGGACCCGGCAGCCCCCCACCTTGGACCCTTGAGCCGCGAGAACTCGGGCCTTGGCGGAGGCCCCTGTCGGTAGTTGAGGCATGCGAGGAGAGAGTCTCGCCCACAACATCTGAACACACATTCTCGGTCGAGGATGACATTCCGGGGCAGTTCACATTTCAGCAGCGGCGGCATGGGGCTGGGCCGGAGCGTGACCGTGATTGTCATTGTCATATTCGCGGTTGCGGATGCACAGTGCGTGATGCCATATTGCGCTAGGGGCGGATGTTGAAGGGGACATCCACATGCGTGGGACGGGACCTCACACCGTGCGCAGCGGGGCACGCAGACGGGAGCTTGTCAGTGGTCGAGGCATTCGCCCAGCGAGGGGTGCCGGGGATTGGTTCGAGGCGGGGATGCACATTTTCCGACAGCGACAAGCTCTGCTGGCACCCGCAAGCCCCAACCCGCCGCATCGCTGCCCCGCGCCGGGCTTCTACTACCACGGCCCCCTTCTCCTCGCTCCTACTCCGCTCCCTCGTGGCCCACGCCCTCCCGACCACATCTTGCCTCGGCTCCATCTACTTCTCACTTTCGACCTCTGCTTCCCGTCCTCCCCGCGACGCGATCGGCAGATACCATCCCCGGCGACAAATAGGAATTGTGCCTCGGGTGGTCTCATGGAATTGTCGAGGCTTCCCTTGGGTAAGGGAGGCGGTCGAACTCCGCGGGTGGCGGCGGTATGGATCTCATCTTCCTCATGGAGACATGGGAGCATCTTTGGGCCTGAGGCTACGATTTGCCGGGTTACCAACATTTCTCGGTCTTCAATACTGCATGCGGGACAGCGGGGTCATGGTGGAGTGGCTTGCTACCACCCGGACAACCTTGGCACATTCGGTTACCCTCCGTAAGACGGGCGCATTGAACACACAACCTGGGTACCACGGGTTCGTGTGCATAATACCGCTGGCAACCCTCTTTTTTTACGGCACTTTGTTATTTCCCTCATGCGAGCGGCACCTTCTATCGCAGCCACCCGATGCGGATAGGATGGACCCGTATGTCAATCTATATGATGACATCAAAGACGCATAGCGATTGGGTAGGGTCGTCCTTCTTGGAGATTTCAATGCGGACAGAGTAGAGCAACCCATGCGACTTGACCCCCTCGGCCGACGATGTCCCCGCCTTCGCCCCGCAGAAGTAGCCCGCCACGCGGGTCGGATGACGACCCTGTGTCACTCGCTTTGGCGCACGCATTTGCTCGCTATGTGGCATTTTTGACTTGATAATTTGCAATGGCCTTCACAAGTGGCCCGATTTTTTCGCAAGTGCACATGCAGCATGAGGACAATCGTGGGGAGGGTCTAGTGTGGTGGACTATGTGCTTGTAGTTGCGCTAAGATATGCATCTCATCATCGTTTTCGGGTGGGCACGACGGTCGGGATGAGGATGTCATTTCCAGATCACCTCCCACTTTATTTGGACCTGGTTTGGCGAGCCAGACCCCCCCACTATGCCCCGGCCCCTCGGTTGAGACTCGATTATGAGCGAGTGCAGAGGATCACGCCGAGATGCTCATGGACGCCCTCCGGCACTTGGGGAACCTCCACACTACCAGAGCCAGACCGCACCTACCGCCGGCTATTACGGGATGCAATGGATAGGTGCTTTGGCGGACCGGGGCAGCGTCGCCGCCGTGGTCGCGAACATTCCCGTAACCCACGGTTTGATGCGATTGAAAAGAAAGAATAGCTGGCAGCTCGAACACATTCTCGATCCAAGCTTTGCAAGGCCACCACACGCCGCGCCCATCCTAAGGGACACAAAGGCGCGGCATCTTGCCAAGCATCGGGGGAGATGTTCGGCCTGGCCGACACTCATCCTCCCGAACCTTTGGGCGCAGTGCTTGAAGGCCGACCGACCCTCATGTGGGACATCACACGGGCGAGGGGAACAAGACTTGCAGCGGCTACATGACGCGGGCCAGAGGCGTCGCCATACCTCCCCCCAGGGATGGCCCCCATTGGTTCTTCGTGGGCGAGGATGTTGAGGGAGGGCACGCAGCGGCTAGCTAATGGGAAGGTGACACTCGATGGTATAAGGCGAAGTTACTCAAGTGGGCGTGGCAGCTTGTGCGGCCCTCACTACCGCTGCTCCCGCAGCATTGCGGGGAGGGTTTCCCGACAATGGACCACAAGCGGGGTTGTTCCCATTCACAAGCATGGGCGACCCACACTATCCGCCATTCTACGGACGATCATGGTCGATTCGGTATTTGCCAAACCGCTATCGGCATTCTCGAAAGCAGCAGTTGACCCCGGGCGAGGTAAGGCGGATGTGCGAGCCCTCACACAGGCAGGCTTTCGACCCGCCACTCAACGATTGACCATATCTTTACGCTGCGGGCGATTGAAGACAAATAGGAATCATCTACCGGACTTGTATCTTCGCTTTGTGGACTTCGCCAAAGGCTTTTGATCTGGCCCCCCCGAAAAGGCGTGGGCTAGATCAAGCGTCCAACTGGGGCTCGGGCCTGTCGCGTAATGCCATATACTGAGGTTGTATGAGAGTTGTTTTGGCAGGATGCAGCCGACGGGCCAAGCATTCACCAGTAGTATCGGGGTCCGGCAGGGTTGCCCCCTCTCGCCAACACTTTTTGGCCTCTACATTGATCGGTTAGAGCCCCGGCCATCGGCATGGGGATGGCATACGACTTTTGCACTGTGTCATCGCCCACTCATCTATCACGGGACGATGTTGGCTCTTTGGCCCACACCCCGAAGCTATGCGATCTCACCGGATGCCCTAGACACATTTTGTCGCGACATGCGCTGGCGTCAACTGCCAAGACCGTGGTGGTTCTCATATCCTCTTCACGCCACCCCATGCCTCCCCGTGACTCACATATCGGGGATACTGTGGACGCCACGCCCACCTACAAGTACCTAGGGGTGGAGTTCCCCTCCCGCCGCCTCATTGGGAGGCGTCTATCCGCTATGGTGACAATTTTGGAAAGCGCTTTATGCCATGCGAGAACAACAAATACCGTGCAGAGCTATATGATTGGGGCCATCGGGCCACATCATTCGCACCGGTCGAGCCCCGCCCTTTCAGACGGGTCGGTTTGGGGCCCTGTTCGTCTCTTTGGCTTAACTGGAATGACTTGGAGCAGTGCGAAGGCATTTTTGGCACGGGCACTTGGGTGAAACCTTCGGGCCCCCTATCGATTCTGCCAGTAGAAACGGATTCTTGCCGCTTCGGGCCGGGCAGCCCTTGATAGACACATCGTCTATTTTCTTTAAAGTGGTTACTATGGGTGATGCTTTCGGCTCCCGCGACTGGCTTACACCGCGGGCCATGAGTCCGGCAGCGGCTTAGGGCCTGTTGGAGGGGTAAGAGAGATCTGGTTCGCCAGATGGAACGCAGGAGCACGAGATGCGCATAAACCGGGCGCAATGGGCCGATCGTGGCATACGCGGAGTACCTAGATGCTTGTTTCCTTGGCAAGCTCGGGACCCCATTGCTCTAGAGCAGGTCAAAATGGCCCATTACAAGGAGCACATCAACCCGTGTTAGCCCGGGTCCCACGGCTCTACCTGCGTTCCTATTTTGCCCCCGAAAAGCAGACTCATTGCCTCCATTTCAGACAGTGTGCCCACCATCTTCGTGATCGAGGCGGGCGGTGGATTGGGGAGCCCCGCCAGACAAAGCTCGCGGTCTTTGTCAAATGGGTGCCATTGAGGATGAGTCTCACACTTTCCAGAGTTGCCCAAAGATTCGGCCGATCCGGGCCGACACGCTCCCTTTAGTACGGCGGACGTGCCCTTTGCATTTACCGATGAACACACCGCCAAGATGCGCGTGCCCGGGGTCATACATCCAGAGGTACTGGACCTGCGAGGGGTCACCTTTGCCCCCACCGGTTGTCCGTGACTAGGCACTACGGGGGTGGTGCATGACTGTATATATTGGGATGTTTCTGCATTTTATATGATTAGCACAGTTTGTCAACAGGCTGATTGCTGCCACGGTTTTTCCCTCGAAAACCCTTCGGGGCGGGGGTTTTTTAATCCGGGCAGTAATCCACTTGCTGCGTTTTTGTATTGGGTCCCATAGACCGATTGGTCTCCGTGGACGATAAAAGTACCTTCCTTCCTTCCTTCCTTCCTCAATGGGGGTTTGGGGGTTCAACCCGTGGGTGGGAGGTTCAATTCCCGCTACTGTGGGAATTCTTTTAAGATGAGGTTCAAATAGATTGAAAAGCTAGACTAATCTAGCTAATTCTTAGCTTAGAATTCGAATTATCAAGCTATTTTTCTAAAATTTATGACTTTTCAAGCTATTTTGGGATCACTCCCTCCAAAGATCTACATGCTGACTCAAGGTGACTAGAGGGCCACTGCCCTTATTCGACTGAACCCACTGGAAAGTGAACACCACTCCACGGGTGTCGAGCCCATGCCTTGCCCGCACTCAGTGGCAAGCCATTAGACCTAGTCACAATGATCCCCGGTAGGCCTTACACACCAGAGGGATCGTTCAAGAGTCGAACACCTAACCTCCTTCTAAGCCCGGCCCGGCCCCTTCACCCACAACCAGGTGTGGTTCTTGTACACAGGCCGAATCTACAGTGTGCTAGAGAGGCTAATCTAGGAGCATCTACTACCAAGCTTTAGGTCTCTTACCCCCTTCCCAATACAAGGAGTTCACAGAGATACATCATCCATATACATCACAGAAGAACTAAAGAACTAGATCTAATCTATATCATAGAGTTAGGTTCTTTAGTTAGAGTCTGGTATCTAGAGATCTAGAGGGCTGCTATGGGCAATTTAATAGGCTAAACCTACTGATTCAATGACTAGAAGACGGTTTAGACTATTAAATTGACTAAATACCTGATCCTTGGCTTGCTCCTCCTGCTCTGAACTCAACCATCCTGCTAAACTACTCGAATCAAGGGAAACTAATGGTGCAATTCGCTTAGACAGAGTCTGGGAGGCGGTTTTGACTCCTGGGGCAGCCAAAACAAAGCTCTAAAACCCTAGGAACGAAAATGGACAAGTTAGGGTTTCTCCTACCTAAATAGACAAGGGGTTAGGGCTAGGGTTTCCAATTATCCCTTTAAGCATGTGGGATAATTGGGAATGGCCCACTTGCCTTTAATGGCTAGGTGGCATAATTGTATCTACATGGAAAGGTGTGCACCTTAATAAATGTGCATATTGGTAAATGTGCACATTAATAATAAATGCACATACCTAGCAAGTTGCCCCCCTAGGGGCTACCCACCTGGCTACATGTCGGCGTACACGTCAGTCGGAGTGGCGTGTACGCGTGACGAGGCAGTACAATATACGTCCTGGGACCGTATACTGTGCTGGAACATCACAGATCTCATATTATAACCAAGACTCCATCAAATGGCTTTTCTTCTAAAATAAAAAGAACAGAATTTACATGGCAAGCTATATCAGTTAAGCAGAGGATAATTACATGCATGCTCTGTAAGGTTTACATAGAGGAGACCTCTTTCCAAAGTTCTATTATCGATCACCACTCATAGATGTTTATCAAGAACATAATTACGTGCATCTTCTGTAAGGTTTTTATAGAGAAGACCTATTGCCAGCATTTCTATCATCGATTACCACACATGGTTATCATGTATTGGATTTAATTGCACACATTTATTTGGATAATTTGACTCTCGTGCTTCTCTAAGAACGTTTTAAGAAAGCTTTACCGTGGTCAATCATTATGCCGGAGGACAGAATCTGATATGCCAATGCCACATATTTGATCAAGACTTGTATGATATCATCATTCCAGCAGCTTCGCAACTGCAAATAGTACACAAACACTGTCAACGCTATATTCATGAAATGTGCAACAAAGTTCACCCATATTTGAATATCCCATAGTTAAAAGCAATACCATAATAAAGAATCGATCTAAACTTTCACCAGCAAAAAGAAAACCTGGCTTAAAAAATGTATTACTCCATTTTGCACAACTTCATGTATTTTACATGAGCAGAGCAGGGCTGAATCAGGATAAACATACATATTGTTTATCAAAAATAGGATAAAATACTTGCTTATCAAAGATTCTTCAGGATGTCACCTCCTGCTTAGCCAAGAAGGCCAACCTAATCGAGCCATAATGCTTAATTGTTGGAGCAACAAAATAGTCATAAACATGAAAGGATTTTGCCAAATGTGATCATATTAGACAATATTTCTCTAGTAACAAATGTTTAATGTATCTTACTGCATTATTTCCACCATTTGAGATGTAAGATGATTGTCCTCTTGTATGCATCTATCGCTTTAATTTCTGCCACTTTTGTTACTGATGGATCTCTATATAAATTTGACAAAGGCGATACAGTGCTGGAAATTCTAATTCGTTTCAAAAGTCAGCGTAACTGGATGGGGTTTTTAACATCACCCAGGTCAAAATTTATGGTCGATGTAACAGATCTGGGCACTTGATGGGCCAGTATACGTACTTATGTACGTATATACACATGTATAACATGTATGTAGCATGAGTTCAGGGTTTGTTTCTTTTGGAGAAAGGATTGTCGCAGAGCATGAAGAATAGAATAGAATAGAATAGATTTTTAGCGTCCACGGAGACCGATTGACCTATGGGACCCAAACAAAAAGAGAGCATCAAGCGTATTATTGACAGGATTAAAAAACCCCCGCCTCGAAGGGTTTTCGAGGGAAAAACCTTAGCAGTAATAAGTATGCTGGCACGCTGTACAATTGTATAGGACAGTTCAATACCATCCCGGAGGACACAACTGAGTCCGTGCATCCATAACCTTTGGAGGTATGACCCCAACAAACCCACTGATTCCGTATTCAATAACTCATGCAAAGTTGGTCAGGCACTAGTAATCGAACATACCGCTCTCGGATATGGGCAAATGCTGGGCAGATCTGGAGGGCATGACATTCATCCTCAATGGCACCCTGGTGGTAACACTGGCAAAGCCTTTGCTCTCGTGCTTCCTGAGCCCAACGTCCTGTCTCAATGCGAAGGCGATGTGCACCCGTGCGAGAAATAGCTGGAGCGGATTTTGAAATATGTCTTCATAAATCCCGCATGCCCTGCTATCTGACTGTTATGCGTACCATGGAGAATGAGTTTACGAACTCCAGATGTCTCGGGAACACATAACTTGTCCTTGTAATAAAGGAGTTTAGCTTCCTTTTATAATGGCGGAAAGTCTCCCTCTCCTTATCTGTTCTGGCTTCCTTAGATACTCTTTGCCATACCTCCCGGAATTCCGAGTCTATGGGAAGGGCCTGCTGAATCTGCTTCCCAAACTCACTGAGAGTGTGGAGATAGCATTACAATGCGTTCGAGTGATGAATGGATGTCTAGACGGGCGTCGGCAACAACATTATGCTTACCCGGTTTATAAATGACCTCAAAATCATATTCTTCAAGGAACTCCATCCACCGTCTTTGTCTCAAATTGAGATCGGGTTGCGTAAAGATGTATTGGAGGCTTTGATGATCAGTATCTAACTGGAATCGTCTTCCAAGTAAATAATGCCGCCAAATGCGCAAGGCACGCACAACGGCGAGCAACTCTTGGTCATGCGTGGGGTATCGCTGCTCGGTGTCATTCATCTTTCGAGAATCATAAGCGATAACCCGACCTTCTTGCATTAAGACTCCCCCGGTAGCGATTTTACTGGCATCTGTGGCAACCCACTTATCCTTTTGAGGATCCGGCATTGTAAGAACAGGAGTTGTTGTCAAAGCATCCTTTAGTGCTTGAAATCCGGTATGTACCTTGTCTTGCCATCCAATCTCTAACCTTTTCATGCTTGGTCAGGTCGGTTAAAGGTGCGGCTTGACAAAGTCCTTGACAATTTACGGTAATACCCGGCCAAGCCCAGAAAGCTGCGGACCTCAGACACATTGGTTGGAATTGGCCATTCTTTGACTGCTTCAATTTTAGCTGGGTCGGTGGCTATTCCCTCTGCATACACGATATGTCCCAGGTAATCAACCTTGGTGGTGGCAAAGCGACACTTGGAGAACTTGGCATATAATTGATGGCGCCTCAATTTCCGAAGATGCCGTTCATGATCCCCTAAGGTCTTACTGTATATGAGGATATCATCGAAGAATATAATGACAAAATCGTCAAGGTACTCGCGGAAGACATCATTCATAAGCCGCATGAAGGTGACGGGAGCATTGGTTAGGCCAAATGGCATCACCGTGAACTCGTAATGCCCATAACGCGTTCGGAAAGCGGACTTATGGATGTCATCCTATTTAATCCTTATCTGGTGATACCCCGACTGAAGATCAATCTTCGTGAAATACTTGGCCCCTTGCAATTGATCCATAAGATCATCTGCCCGCGGCAAAGCATACCGATTCTTAATAGTATGCTTGTTTAGCTGGCGATAATCAATGCACATTCTTAGGATGCCATCCTTTTTCTTAACAAAGAGTATCGGGGCTCTAAAAGATGAAACACTAGGCCTAATGAAGCCTAATTTGAGGAGTTCCTGCAACTGCTTCTTAAGCTCGATCAACTCAGGAATACTCATCTGATATGGAGCCTTACTGGTAGGCTTAGTGTCTGGTTCCAAGGTGATTTCACATTCCACCCCTCTAAAAGGTAGCAAACGATGGATTTCATCGGAAAAAAGATCATGGTATTCCCGAAGAACTACGGCTATCGCCGGGGGCAAGGCATCAAGAACTTCATCCTGTGTGGACTTAGCTTCCACTGAAGCAAGTCGAATCATGACAATGGTCTGCGATTTCCTGAGAGCCCTATGCAACTGGCGTAAGGAAATACATTGCATAATGGGATTGACTGGCTTACCTGCTATGGTGACTCGGGCTCCATTGGCTGGGGATCTGGTATGGAACTGTGGACTTTACCCCAGGGGCTCATGCTAAGAAGGCTTTCTGCACCTACTCGAGGTCATTCCAGGTGTTGAGGGATATCATCGGACCCCACACTTCTGCCCCATACAAAAGGACCGGCTCGACCAAGGCCCGAAACAAGTGTGACTGGTGGCCCCAAGCATACAACTCTGCCTTGTGGCTGTTGTTCTGCATGGCATATAGTGCTTTCCAACCCGCCGTGACCCGCAACCTGATGGCAACATCCCAATGGGTGGTAGTAGAGAACTCGATCCCCAAGTACTTGTAGATCGGAGCCACCTCTACATCTTGTCCCTGGTAAGTGAATGAGGGAAGCCTTGGTTGACGGGATGATGAAACTAGCAGCACCTTAGTTTTGGCCAAGTTAACTCGCATGCCAGTGAATCCACAAAAAGTGTCAAGAGCATCCAGGTGACATTGCATGTCCTATGGAGTATAGGCGAGGAGGTTGACATTGTGACGCTTCCCTACAAAATATACGGCGCCCCGCCGTACACTCCGTAGGAAATCCCCCATCCGGTCCTAAGACCGCACGGGCCCTCCGTCTATCCCGCACTCCAGGGTATCCCTAGTGCGGGAAGGGGACACGAAGGTGTCTTGCGCGCCCTTCTCCTATGGGCTTCTATCACATCGGAAGCATAAACAACGTCAGAACTAGCAATAACAATACATCATACTACCCGGAGGGATAGCGCATCCACATATCCATAGCTACAACAGAGATAATCATATGCCATAAAATATGAGAGCTCCTACCCAAGGCTCAGACTCATGGGGAGGTAGACTGACAGTCAGGCCTCAAGATAGAGCAGACCGAGTCATAACAATGGCGGGGCTGGCTATAGACAATGGCTAGGGTTGACCACTCCATCCGCCCCTCCTGTGCATACTTTGCAGATGGGCTAGATCAGGCTCTGGCATGACTCTAGCCTTCCGGATACGCAATCCCATGGTATCACCCATCGGAACTACTCCAGGTTGCATCTCCCTGGTCCGAGAAAGGGTTGCATCTCCCCTTCCCAGGGTCTAAAGGTTCCACGGGCGGCTAGAGAATCGTGGCGACACACGATTCGTCCCCGACTTACCCCCCAAAACAAGAGCCAGGCCAACACCTGCAACTCTTGTGAGGCAGGGCAACACCATTGCCCCAGGAGTTGTCAGACCCATGCCCGGCCCACACGAAGTGATCGGCCATAAGCCTAGCCCGCTATATGGGGTCCCAGTAGCCACGCTCAGCAGGGACCCTCCCTCCATATCTTCTCTAGCCCCGTTATGTGGTGCTGAGTCACGTCATAGCCCCCTTAGCCCGGTGGGTTCTATGCACAGGCCGCATAATAATAGGAACTAAAGGGTCTAACTAGGAGCATTACTAAGTAAGGCTACTAGGTCTCTACCCCCCTTCCCAATACAAGAGGAGCAAACATGATCAACCATCATCATACAATATCATATCATGATAATCATCAGAATAACATCTAACCTAATCATACATATCTAACTTACAGTTAGGGTTCTTTGATTAGGGTTCAAGATGTTGAATAAGGGTTCTAGGATGGCTCTACTCTAGATATGAAATACTGATTCATCTGGAGTGCTAACTTCCAGATGAACTACTATGAACACTACTCCAATTACCTGCTCCCGAAGCGCTCCATCCCATTCCTTTCGTCTCCATGGTCCTTGAAGTGGTCGAGGCCGCGCTCACTCCACGATCGTGCACACACTCTGAGGGCTGCTGCACTAAGCTATGCCACAGCAAACGACGCTCGAAACGGGGTTTCGAGTGCGAAGAAGGTTCCCAGGGTGATAGGGCCATAAAAAGAGCCCTAGGGTTAGGGTTTAGGTTAATATAGGTTAGGGTCCACATGGGATGACACATGGCTCCAATGGGATATGGCCACGTGGTGGCTGCCCAATAGGATAAGGCCATGTGGAATATGGGTCTTATCCTAAGGTTATCTAAGTTATATACATCACTTAGATATGCACCCATGCCACTTCCTAAGGTATACAAGGCTATGAAGTAGACTTGTATAGTGACGGACCCAGAAATATACATATTTATAGCGTATATTTTCCTGGAACGTCACATTCTCCCCCTCTTAGGACAATGCTGTCCTCAGCATTGCGCTAAGGTGACGAATCTACACTATCCCTGCAAAACAACATAAGTATACAACTTCAATTTAATTGAAATGATGAACTTCCTATTAAACGGGTAACGTGTAATATAGGCTATATTTGTACTTATTACGAAATTATATAGCCTTAACTTAGTAACGTACATACTTATTGGAGCTACATCAATGACAGTCAGGCTCGTAACTTCCTCCACATTTTGGATTGTGATCATGATCTTCACCAATGAGTTAGCTACTGTGGCATGAGTAGGTTGTATGGGCAACCTCGGCAAGCGTAAAATATAGGAACATGTATAATAAATATTTAATGAACTTCACATGTCTTGGTCTTTGCATTGTTCTACTGTTGCCTTGGTATTTTGTTATCTCTTGGATCCTCCAGGGTCGGGCTTCTAGGTTCGGTGGCCTAGGTTGCTCCGGCATGCTCATGTTCATCTGTGTTTCTTTGTGGTACACCGGGCGTAGTTCTCATGGCAGGGATGCTACGTCACCTCTGTGACTCCATGGTAAGAGGTCCTTCAGTGCCAGACGTGGGCTGGGAAGGGTATGCACATACGAGGTTCACTCCACCAACTCCGCCAACGGGGCTCAGAATGTGAGCTGGTTGGGCATTTTTCTGCTAACAGGGCCTGCATGTAGGCTGGCTGATCTTCCCATTGTCCCGGAGCTATGTGTCGTGATAGTTTGGTATTTTTGACTATGTCTTTGCTTCTGTGTTCATGTTGGGTATTTCCTTGGATTATGTTGTCATTGTCTTAGCACTGTACTCCCGTAGGATTTTTTCGTCTGTCTTTGTGCTTATCCAATATTTCCAGAGTATTTCCATGCATGCAGAGGCAGCCAGGGATCCCCACTTAGTCACGAAGACTAACCCCAGTGAGTGCATGTGCAAAGAGCAAGGGATGGCAGCAGTGCAGCTGAGGATCGTGGTTGAACGAAGCTTCTGGGTTGAATTGTTCACAGTTAGCTGTTATATTTGTTGAGAATAGTGAACTCTTTGGATGTTAACTTCACATAATTACATTGAATTCATAAGTATTTGCCCATTGAGTTTGGAGTATATAATTTCAACTATGCGAAAGGAAGATTCAATTCTTCACCATAATAGCAACCTAGAATTAGTGCAAGATTGATAAGATCCCGAGTTGCCAGGAGGGTCAACCCGGCAGGCTCGTCACAGTCGAATAACTGAGAAAAGTTATTTTTGATTTAGGGTCCCTTAAAAGACAAAGAATAAGAGTCCTTTAAAACACAAAGAATACAGAAATGTCAAAACTAATGGGAAATACTTTCACAGGCTAATAGCACCGAGGCTGAATATCTGAATTCCAAAACATTTAACAAACTTTGCTCTGTTGGATTTGTTCTTGCCCAGATCTGGCCTTTGGGTATCAATTTCTACTCTTACTATTATTTCTTTTGCCATGCATATTATCAACATATCATATATGTTATCAACTATTCTTCAAATTATTTATATGGTACTTTTAGACTCCTTTCTAATAATTTTGCTTTGTCCTCAATCCTTTATATTCTTCATGTTTAATGATTTAAGAAGTAAACATGCAAAAGCAAGATTTATAGAATTCGTATTCTATTCCTAATCTACTTCTAATCTCAAACTTTAACTTTTAACTCATTAGTTTAAGAAATAAACATACATCCTATATATTTTGATTATATTCATCCATTATTCGTATGTAATTTATACTTCTTGCTCAACAACCTAGTTACTATGTCACACGCAATCCTTAAATGCTATCTATAACAGACTCATCAATCCTTCCAAGCTTAATTTCTGTATCAAAAGATTATACACTATCACCAAAAACAAACCAACAAGAATGCAACAAAGCTACCTTTTCATTGAACAAAACAAAGTACTTACTGGAACATTAACCCTTTTATTGCCACAATAAATAAAATAGGGTCAGCAACACAAATTGCAATAACTCAAAAACTATAGACTCTTTTCCATTGAAATTTTATTGCTTCTGAAAGTATACTTGATTATCTTTCCATTATACCTTAAATGACTTAATTCGAGTAATATGGAGAGAAAAATGGCATCTGAAATCAGTCTTCAAACGCCAGTCACTAAAATCTTAATAACTCAATAAATAATCATTTTTTATCGATTCTTATTGTACCTTAAACTAGACTCTAAGTACTTTCTAACAAGCTTTGGATTGCTCAAGTCTGGCCTGTATAAGAGATCTATAGTCTTCCAAAGTCGGTCTATATTTTTGCTCTATTAGCTACGACTTTCTACCTTTTTTCATCATCATAAAATTTCTTCCCTCGATAGTTTCATTCTTGAAAAGAGAGTTGGACACATGATGCATAGTGATTGGTAGAAGACCCTCCAATTTAGATTTTTCTAAGCAAAATGTCATGCTTTATTGCTACTTACCGAATTTTTAGGAAAATACCCTCTAATTTGCCAAATTTAACAAGCATTTTGCAAAATTTTGATGGGAAAATTTCCGGCGTCTACCTTACAAACCGGATTTCAACAACTTCAACACGAAATTCTAGGGAGGAAGCCCGCAAATCTGGAGCTCTGATTGGCAGAGATAGCTGAATCGGCGCTATCCTTGATTGAATTGGCGCTTCATTTAAAAAGCTGGCACCTGCGTATCAAAACTTTCATAAACCTCCTCCTCCTTAATCCCACTTAAGCAACTGGATTAACAAAGGGTGGAGTGATAAATCTCCCTCATCGCTTACAAATACAACAAAACGATGTCAATTCAATTCCGCCCATTTTCCATTTCATCCATATGATCATGAGCGAGTACAATATTTTGATGTTTCTTAGAACATCAGTTTTGAGTTTCCACAAAATTATTTCTTCACAACATGGCACAATCCATCAACAGAAGCAGCCCAAAAATGCCTCCGCGATTCAGACGCTTCAGATCCTGAAAAAAAAATTCCCACTTTTGGGAACCATCGCAGTTGAATCCTAGTGAAATCAAGTTCTTCTCAGGCCACAATCAGTCGTTTCTTAGGAAAAATCCCCAAACATACTTCTTCATCTAATGATACTTATTCAGAAGCATCTAGTGGTGCTTACGCAGAAGCACTCAAGGCCGCAAAATCCACCCCACTTGATGAGTTCTTGGGAGCCTTAGGAACGAGTTGGTAAAAGTCCAGAATGCTTCCTTCAACAGAAGGCTCTGGGTTTCCAGCAACAATGGGGTTGCCAACATATACCTGTGGTTGTTAAGCTTTTTTAAAAGGAGTTTTCAGAAAAATAGGCCTTCAAGGTGATGGGGAAGAAAAATAGACCTTCAAGGTGATGGGGAAAACGTGGTTTAGTTGAGGAATTTGAGCAGATTTGCAACTCGCCACTAAGGTTTTGGGGCTCTCCTTGGAGGATATTCAGAATGATAGGCTCTTTGCTAATCAGTTATGCAATGGTTATTTTCCATCTGTAGGGCAAGCTGCGGGTGCTCCGACCATCCTCCAACACTAAGGTCGTGGATGCCGTATACAGAGCTACTACGGTCACTCAGGATATTGCTCCAAGGGATGTGGCTACAGTTGTGATGCGACTGACAACATTGCTGCTCTTATCCCTATTACACGTATTGCTCCTACTGTCGCACATGCTCTTGCATCGTGCCCTCATGCTGCAACTCTACGGGAGTCCACATCTGTCGGCCTTAAATAGGAATTATACTTGTGTATGGTCTCTGAGCTCCTCTAGCAGAAGGAAGATAGTCTCAACTTTATTGCTGCAGACATGGATTTGATCTTTCTCACAGAACATGTTATCAGATAAGCACCTTTCATGTCCAATGAATGCCAGGCAAGCGGGGGCATGGAGGTATTGCCTGCTACTATAGAACAAGTCTGACACCGTCCATCACTCTACACAAGATAGATAGACACAATCAGTACATGTGAGTTTGAGTACAACATTACAATGGTGACCCCCTCTTGGTGGCAGCATGCTACTTACAACATGTAGAGTCTACCTTCTATTGCTGTCACTCAGATGTGGATAGACTAGATCCATATGCCAATCTATAGGATGACATATAATAGCACAGGTAGTTAGGCCATATCATGTTGTTGGGGAAGTTTAATGCATGCACGGGGATAGAGAAGCTAACAAAGTTTGACGCTTTGGTAGAGGATGTCTTGCAACTCCACCCTGTAGAGACAACTTGAAAATGAACATCAGATGATGCAACCCATCCAATCACACACTTTGGCAGACATTTGCTTGCTTCAGATGTGCATCATCTTTGACTTTGTCATCTGCAATGGGTTAGCAAGGTGGCCCTTCTCGGGTAGCTATACTTCTCGGTGGGAAAACTAGGGGGGTTCAGTGTGGTGGATTATATGTTGGTAGTAGAGCAAGCTATGCATCTGGTCAACCACTTATGCATTGGCACAAATAGTAGAGACGAAGAAATCAACTCAGACCACCAACATCTTTACCTGCAACTAACTTGGTAGACTGTCTACTGCAGCTTTCCATGCACTTCAGTTGCGCTGGGATCATGAATATACAGAGACCTATGTCCAGATGCTCACAGGTTATCTTGAGGGAATCTGTCAGCTTCCCACACTAAAGCAACAGACAGGTCGGCTGATTGAGGTGCTTGGGACTACTATCAACAGGTGCTTTGGAAGAAGTTGCCCGCAGAGACTACAACCTTCCCTCGTAACTGGTAGGTTGATGTCTAGTGCAAGAAATACATACCGCAGTTCTAAGACCCTCGGGGGGGTTCGAGCAGCAATACCTCCCTAATAGTCCCGGCACTAGAAATCACAAATTTTTTGGGGCCTACAACATATTGCTAATGGGAAGGCAATAGACCTAAATGCTTCCCCCGACAATGGACCATTAGCAGGGTTGTTCCCATCTACAAAGCAGGTGTCCAGTTACCAAACAATCATGGTCAGGTCGCTGTCTGCAAAGCTACTGGATGGCATTCTCGAGCAGCAATCGATGAGATGGACAGAGGAAACAGACGTGTAGCACAATGTAGAGGTGATACCCACCTATAAATATTTGGGAGTAGAGCTTCCTTCATGTATTGAGACACTTCCATTCGGTTATGGGCGACAGTGGGTTGACGTTGGATTAGAAGATACTGTATGCAATGCAGAACAGCGGTCACAAAGCAGAGTTGTATGACTGAGCCCACCCGTCACACTTGTTCAAGATGTTGGTGGAACCTGTTCTTCTCTACGAAATTGAGGTCTTGGGCTAAGTGGTATCGGTTGCCTTCTGAAATTTGGAGCAGGTGTATAAGGCCTTCCTGACTTGAGCACTAGGGGTGAAATCCACAATCCCATATCAGATTCTTCTGCAAGAGATAAATCTCTTGCATCTTCAGAGGATGGTACTTGATCGCTAAACTGTCTATTTTCAGAAGATGGTCAGTATAGACGATGCTCTCTCCCCAGCCTCGCATATATCATGGCAATGGGTCCCCAGTGCCTTAAAACCTACTGAAAGGAAAAGCAAGTTCAGTGGCTAGGCCGATGGAATGTGGGGGAGCACAGGTGCGTACATGTATGAACAGAAGAGGATCGCCATAACTTGAGGCAGTACCTTGATGCTTGTTTTTTCAACAAGCTTTGGGATGCCAGCACTCTTGAACAAATCAAGGCAACACATTGCTATCACCAGATAAATCCCTCGAGCGGGACCCTCAATAGTCTGCGTATCCATCTGCCCATGAAAAAGCACAGACTTATAGCTTCACTTCGCACAGGGCAACATTGCTGCAGAATTAAGACATGCAGATGGATTGGAGAGGCGCGTTAGGATAGGCTTTGCCAATACTGCCAATTGAGAGTCATTGAGAATGAGGGTCACACATTTTAGAGATGTCTGGCATATCACTACATTTGGGCATGTTATACTGAGCTGGTCCAGGCTAACCAGCTGATGTATGTGATGTTAAGCACGGCTTCGGTGGAGTTGCTAGGATACTCAAATATGTCCTTGGGCACTACTTTGACATATATCACCATATATCATGATGTATATTTGTACAGTTTGTCATTACTGTTAAGGTTTTTCCCTCGAAAATCCTTCGAGGGGGAGGAAGGGCATTCTTAATCCTAACAGTAATACTCTACTGTGCTCCTTGATTGGGTCCCATAGGCCGATTGGTCTCTTTGGACGATAATCAATTGAATATAAATTGACAAAGAAACGATATTAAGTGTACCTAAATTTCCTATATCCACTTCTATGCCTGAACTCATACATATATATTCCTACATATCAACGACCGGATGACAATCCTCCATGAGCTACTACCGATTTCTTTTTCCTCATATACCTTCTTTATTTTCTCCTCTCCTTACCCTCACCCCAAGCTTGCCCTATTGCTAGTTATCTCCCCCGCCTTTTTGTTTTACGAAGATTTAGGAGGAAATCATTGGACATGTCGTAAGAACATCTTTTGCTAGCTGGACAATATCGCATCCTTTATCTTAAAAAATGAGGTGATCTTGTTTGTGTGAACCCATTCTTGTTACTACATATACAGACAAGAAGACATAGACATTGATATATTGTATTCTTTGTGATCAAAATGATAAACCTTTATCTATTATATAAAAAGCAATTGTGGGCTTTTATGCTCTGTTAAAATATGTAATTCCTCGGTAATTTCAACAAAATATGTAATTCCTTTTACAATATTGACAACAGCAATTCTTACTTTCTTAAATCTTGTACTTGCAGTGACTAATAAAATTCTATATTGGTTTTGTCATCACCCAATTGGTAGCTATTTTTATTTCTTGAAAAAGCGCCAGTACGAACAGATAATTATATAGTTTGTGTAACGTACTCTTCTTGGAGATGGAGCCTCCTCACGGCTTTCACACGTTGATAAACCTTGTAGGTATTTTGCATGTAGGCAATGTAGTTAGTGGTAACATTACGAGTTTAGTTAAAAGGAGGTTCATATACCATTTATGTTAGTAGCTAATAGCTAATATAACAAATTTTATTAAAATTAGGTTCACACATAAGTCCTATGTTAGTGGGTGACCAAAAAAGAAAATTAATTTGGTCTTTCTTTTTGAAGGATCAAGTTAATTAATATATAATAAGTACAAGAAGAGCGATACTAGGGTGCCCCTGCCCACATTTGGGTGGCAAGAGGGGCTAATATTTGCACCACAACCATTAGATTTTTAAGAATTTGTTAAGTTTTAATATATTAGAATCACGTGTGAACCACAACTTTAATGAATATGAATGTGTTAAAAAATAACACCTCTTAGCCACCTCGGTGCTAATGGAATTTTATAATGGAGGAGGTGTGAGCCCAATTTACTTATTGTTTTTTTTAATTCAACTGGAATTCACTCTCTAGTGTGAAGCCACCCTTAGACAATCCAATTTAATCACCACTTCAACCACTAAGGTTTTGGTAACAATTCAAATATTTGCATGAATTTGATTTAGGGGAGGGTGCCCATAAACCGCCCACTTAAGCAAAAAAACTTTATTATGATGGGTTTGAATCTCCATGAAATAATATCATGAAACTTCAAGTTTTAGCTTTCCATTGATACTAAGCACAAGTCATTTTGACAAATTGGAAGGTTGCTATAAAGAATTAAGTCGTATGGTACCTGAATGCCCTCCAATGGACCACTAAATACTCACGATTGACCTTCATTGGACCACAAGTGCCCATCAATAGTTCTTAAAGTGGGCTATTGAAGGGCAAAGGTGGGCTATTAAAGGGCAAAAGTGAGCTATCAAAAGGTAAAAAATGAGCTATTAAGGGGCAAAAAGTGGGCCATTGAAGGGGAGTGGGTGAAAGAAGGGCACCCTCCCCTAGGAGGAAACATTCGTCCAACAAGTTGGCAAGGTGCCATTAACACACATGTAAAACCCATCTATATTCCTCATGTTGTGATCATGATAAGATAATAGATTTCACTAGTACGTTTATATCTTGATAGAGTTATTCGTCATTGCATCAATTCATTAATCTCGTTGTGTCTCTAATGGATGCTAAAAATTCGTCTCTAAATGTTGTTAAAAAGATAGATCGAAAGACGATTTGGTAAATAAGACTCTAAATCAAGTTAAACCAATATGGAAATTGGTATTTCATCCTTCATTTTAGACAATTAGTTTATTGATATAGTTGTTGGTTGTCCTGCATGAAAATAATTTTCGCTTTTTCTCAGAATTAAAAACATTGCATCTCGAACAACATGTCGTACCCTTTTGGCATCTTATATAGTGTCTCGCAGTCCTTTCTCATTGCCTTGAAGCCAGAGATTCACACTTAACTAATACTTCTAACTCTGTTGCAGATCTAACAAGAACTTAAAATAATTCTAAGCATTACAGAACTTAGAATTACCAATCTTTGATAAGCATAAGATCATTGGAAGTGAAATTGTTTATTGATTACCAATAGAACAAATATTTTAGATTCACTGACAGTGCAGACATTTGGGAAAACGAGGAACATTTTGTCGAAGATGACGCATTAAATAGACGAAGTTAGGAAGAGGGTCAAAGTCAGAACACGACAGAGAGGGGAAGCAATACGTAGCTGGGATGTCATGGGGAGGCTTACCTACTGGGGAAGGGGGGGGCGACAGAATATACTGGAGGGCGACAGAATATACTGGGGTGGAGGTGTTTTTCGGAGTGAGGTGTCGGTGGAGAAAGTCGGTGGTGGTGGGGGGGCCGAAAGGGGCCGGGGAAAGGGCGGCCACCCCAATGGGATAGCCACAGGGGATGTATGCGCCAGAGGGTTGGATTGGCTATGCCATTGGGGTGGCGAATAGGGGGCACTACTGAAGGGTTAGAAGTGGGCCAAAAAGTGGGCCAAAAAGAGGAGCAAAAAGTGGCTCAAAAGTGGCCACAAAAAACACAGCCAAATCCCAAAGGTCGGGAGAAGGGCGAAGCCATGGCTATGGCGAAAGAGGAACCCGAGGATCAGAAATACAGAGGCGTCCGGCGCCGGAGCTGGGGCAAGTGGGTTTCAGAAATTCGGGAGCCCAAGAAAAAACGACGCATTTGGC
Source organism: Isoetes taiwanensis (assembly GCA_021234155.1). Classification (NCBI taxonomy): domain Eukaryota; kingdom Viridiplantae; phylum Streptophyta; class Lycopodiopsida; order Isoetales; family Isoetaceae; genus Isoetes; species Isoetes taiwanensis. The sequence continues at coordinate 1,278,946 of JAJEKV010000149.1, read as the reverse complement.
TCGGTTCTTTCTCTACTCCAGAGATGGCCGCCCGCGCCCATGATGCTGCCTCCCTCTGCCTCAAAGGCCTCAATGCTAAGCTTAACTTCCCTGATTTTCCTTACCAGCTTCCCATCCCTTACCCCACTTCTACTCCGGCCATTCAAGAGGCTGCCCTCGCTGCTGCTTTAACCCCTAAATCCGCCCTCTCTCCCTCTTTCAGTTCTCCCTTGGACCGAAATGGCCATTCTTGAGCCAATTCTGTAACCTTTCATACACTTAAATCCATTCTTTTTCCCTCTCTGATTTTGCCTTGGTATCCACAGACTATCATGGCGTGCTTTTTTTGGTATGTATTATTGCTTCCTCTTGCATGCTCAACATGATTTTTTGTGGCTTATTTGTGCTCAGAAGAAGGCCAAAAGTATTTCATTTTCCAACTTGCCATCCATTTGATACAGGCTAATCTGGCTTAAAAGCATTATCATCAGTATACCTAAGGTTTTCTTTTCTTGCTTCTAGTTTTGTTGATTGATTTTCTTCCATCTATTTTATCTTCATGGCTCTGATAATGGTTTGTTAACATCTATTTGGATATAAGGTTGCATGTTTTTTTAATTTCCTGCAAAGTCCATTATGGGTAATTTTCACAGTGATCGTAGATGCCTTTTCAAGGCCACAGAAATGCACAACGGTATAGCATTTGGTGCTTGTCTGCAGAAGTTACTCATTGCTGATTTCAGATAAATAGTGGTGCTATTGTGTGTCTCTAAACAGTTAAATATTTTCTGTTAAATGCTAGGTCCTTCCTTCATTCTGCTATTGATTATGGCACAAGGCTGACTTGCATCTGAATGCTAAACTGGTGTATGTGTAGGCATTTTATTCTTCTAGTTGAGCAGTAGCTTTATCTTTGTCAATTTGTGCTATATTGTTGCCATAGTGCTGAACCTCTGCTGAAATCTGTAAATGTCAAACTGTCTTATTTGCAAGCTGTCTTTTGAAATAGTCATTTGGCTTTAAATTGTTTTGGCAGTGATTATGTCTAATCTGTGTCTATCTCTAGCCTCTTTAACACCTGAAATAGAATTGCCACTATGCTTTGCCAATTCCATGTCTAACTCTTTTGCCAGCCATATGCAGCTTACATTCTTCTACAAATATCATCGTATGACAAATATCGCTTCCCATTATTCTTCAAATCTGCTGCCCTTTATAGAGTCCATTATAGAGTCCGAGGCTGATAACCAAAAATGCGTGACCTGAGGCTGTACGTCCGAGGCCACGCATTTTTGGTTATCAGCCGAGACAAAGACCGATAACCACCTTATCGGGTTGATAAGTAATTATCTTCTAGGAGTGATAACTTAATTATCGGACTCTCCCTTTACACTAGAGAGTCTGACCTTAAGGTATGAGTCAGATTTTGTGGCATCCGAATAGGCATTGATTGCATTTTTGCATGCAAATTTAGTTTCAGTTGTTGTATTCCTCCTTTTGATCTTCATCATGTTTTCCAAATGCTTTTCCTTTATGGAATTCATTGTCTTCTTGAAAATGCTTTTCTTTTGTCTAACACCTTTTCTTCACATTCCCCGGTCTATATTGCAAAATGATTTCAAAACTAATCCATCTTCTTTTGTATTATGTAAAAACACTTAAGAAATATTTGGCAACTTCGAAAACGCAAAATATTAGAAAAGGAGGCAAATTAAGAAATTAGATGGACATCGTTAGCTGTTTTTGAAATAGAATGTGCTTCTTGGTGAACTTCTTAACATTTAATAGCATTTTGGAAATTTCAAAAATACTAAGGGTTTCTTGGTGAATTTATGGATATAAAAGACATTCTTAAGAATTGCCTAAAGATAATAAAGATAAAAAAGAGTTACCCGAACTTTCTTTCTACCCATGTTATCATCAAGAAATCTAAAGTTCATGGTGTAATGCAAATTGTTTATAGTTCATTGGAATCCCTTAATGAAATTACCTGTGCAGCCCAAAAAAGCGAAGGAAACCCTTCAATGATTTACATATGTGCAATAAAAGGCATAAATATCTTATGTGCGCTCTTGGTTGTGAATTTAGGATTCAATGAAGGAAACCCTTCAATGATTTACATATGTGCAATAAAAGGCATAAATATCTTATGTGCGCTCTTGGTTGTGAATTTAGGATTCAATTAGCCTTCTGACCTTGGTACAAACTCGCCAAAGTCAAATTATGGCATTGATGAAACACTCCCCATGAGGAGAACAATTTAAGGGCCGCAAAGTAAATATAATGATTTGTAGAAAGAGAAAATTATGGCTTGTAAGGACTTATAATTACTATAATCGTGCATCTCAATTATTACAGATTGAATATGGCCATGTTTGTGGCTATATTTCAATCCAGAATAGATCATCACATTGATAGTTGAGAGAAATAGTGAATTTGGCTATAAATATAAGATTGAGGCATTCTTAAAGAGAATCTAAAGAAAGAAACAAGTTTTCCTTTTATAAGGATAGAGTTAAATGGTACACATTGTAACAAAGTTTGGACAAAAGCATTCTTTCTCTTTCTCTTCCTCTTCCTCTTCCACCACCACAAAATTAATAGTTAGGGAGTCTTGCCTTCCACGCATTTCTTACCCCCTATGTTTCTGAGTCCAAGCATGCATGTTACTAGTTCTAGTGCTTCGAACAATTATCGTCATTCAAGAATTATAAAAGTTTTTTGCCATTTGAACTGGTGTGATCCCTTTACCCTTCTTAGGGGATTGAAAAGAAGAAAAGGACTCATGTTACAATAAAATATATCAAACTAGGAATAATCTTGTTTTTACCATTTTGTATCGTATTAGGAGATTGAAAGCAAGAAAAGGACTCATGTTACAATAGAATATATCGAATAAGAAATAATCTTGTTCTTACCATTTCGTATAGTATCCTGGCATAGATTGTATAGACACCACAAAGGGGAGGACCACAACTATCCTAGTAATCTGGAAAAAAATGGATGGTAAAAGGTAAGAAAAATGCCTTTAGATGTTTTGATAATTTGATTCATCTTTTATTGCAAACCATTGATGTGGGGATATTCACGGCATTGTACCGGTCGATGGCCCATCATTTACAACTAAAGCCGGACAAACTTTTCCAATGGTGCACCTTGACCTCAATGGTCTAAAACCACAATATCATTAAACGAGAGAAATTACATAAACCTTGGTCTAAAAACCCGTGGTGGGATTTGTTTTCTAGAAGACGAGAGGAGGAAGCTTCGGGGTAGAATGCTCAAAGAGTTATTAGATTGCAGGGGCAAAAGGCTTGTTGCTTGCAACAAATGTGAAAGAAAAAGATTGAGGATAACATTTGGGGCCGATTTCTTCAGCTTTGATTCTCCAAACTTCCAATTTGTTTGCCAGCAGAAGGGCCTTTTGATTGATCGCTGCCTCAAGGGCACCTTTTATTAAGCTTGGCCGGAGCTAAGATCTCGTGGATGATTGAAATTCATCGCCTTTTACTTTTTACGCTCAATCTGATGCCAATTGTGAGCAGATCCTCGCCGGGTTCTTCTTTCCAGTCACAATCAAATTTGAGCTCTGCTAGTGCTGCCTACTTTTATAGGGCCGGAAAAACCCTTTGAAGAGCCTTTGAAGAAATGGAAGACAGGTGGAGAGCTCAGAAAACCACGGTTCTGGCAGAGCGCTCCATAGAAGTCGCGGCGACCAAGCAAAATACCGATTCTGATCTTGGCTTCAAAGGGAAGAGCAAAAGCAATGAATCGACTCAACCGGTAGGAATCCCCGGCCCATTTGCTACCGGGGAGAAAGCCGATCCGCTTCGTGCACGAATGAGCCGTCGTTGGCCTCCCCTCCCGGGCGGCCCAGACACACACACACCACAGGCGGGAGACAAAGAATTGGCTCGTGCCTTCCAAATTTGGCTTTCTGCAATTGAGCCTTTGCAAAAAAGTTCCATGCAAAAAGGGAGTTCCAAACCACCCAAAATAGCAAAAAACACTCAAGCTCCTCCCACATGGCAAATTATACCATTTTTTATACAATACGACACGAAAATCATAGTCCTAACCGCCTGAAAAACCCTCCCCAACCCAAAACGAAATTAGCACACTATATGATCTTAAAATGAGGAAAATGTTAACTCCCACTAGATGACACATGAGATACACGCAACACTAACTTTGCTTTATGACGATGAGGATGCGACGACAAGAACAAGAAAGCAACAACAAAAAAAAAAAAATTAATATTAGGAGCAAATTCTTCAACATATTATTCTTTCATTCATTGACCGCTACTCACAACTTACATGTTCCACAACTCATTATTCTAAAATCAAATGTTTTATTGTGTTTTATACGATTTTTGCTTGTGCCAATTTTTAGTGCATTTGCTTTATTTTGAAAGCATTCTTATGCGCTCCTTTCTGGGTCCCATAGGCCGATCGGTCTCAGTGGACGATAAAAAAAACCATGTCTTACAAAAATTCAATAAAACTATGAAACTAGCAGCTATATTCCCACTATTTCTGCCATCTCACATCGATAATAGACGAATGAAAAGGAGGCAAGGAATAAAATATAAAAAGAAAGAGGAGTATTCTAGGAACCACTAACCAACATGTAGGAGTGCTTTGAAAAGGGAAACACAAAAAGCATTGGGATGTTTTATATGATAGAGATAGCTACATAGGACCTGCTAAAGAATATGGATAAAGAGACATTTACTTCATGAGAATAAATAAACACCAATGCAATTCTTAATCCATTGACCCACGAGAAGTTTTAGGAAGTTGAAGGTGCGGGTTAAACCACTTTCAAGCATAGAAGTGTATGGACTGGAGAAAGAATTTTTAAAGTTGATAAGGACCAACTAGTAACCAACATAATGGAAATACGACAATTGTTCTCATATTCTACTTTATCTTGTACCACTATAAAGCGTACTAACAGAATAGGTTTTGGAACAAGGTTTTGGAATAGATGAATGATGTGCTAAAAGGATCTCTTAGTTTCTTATAAAATAACATTTGACAGAGGCAGACTACTTGGCATAAATGCTTGCACTACAAATATCATAGTGGCTTGGGTAGTTGGATGTTTTGTTGCATGAGAATATTAATGCTTAGAAGTCCATCTCGCATGCTTTATGAGGTGATTTATGTATCTAGGCATCAAGACAGTATTTGTGCCACGCTAAGTCAGGAGTATGGAAAGTCATATGTCCATTGGCATAATTGGATATGAAGCATTTTTTTAAGGAAAACTAGTTCTTATCTTTTCCATTGTTCGTCGTCTTTGATCATTTATGCCTTTGATATTGGTTGTAAGGATATTCCACAACACCTAGCAGTGATCTTTATCGAGTAAAGTGGCTAGCATGATTTCTTGCCAAAGTGAAACTCCAATCAGAGTCCTCATCCTTTGGATCCGGAGTAACTACCACAAACCCTTTATTGACTAACTTGAAGATCTACGTAAAAACTCAAGTGCTTCTATCTAATCATATTCATACAATACAGTCCCTAATGGTCGCTAAGGACTATGACAAAAGGAGGCGGGACCTACTCCCAGTAAGGAGAAAGATTACACAAACTCCACGCAATATGACCTCCAAATCATAGTAAAACCATAGAAAAAAGTTACAAAACTACAAGAACACCCCCTTGTTAATATATTAGATATTTGTGCTGAGGAATGGAATATATTTTTATCGTCCACAGAGACCAACTGGCCTATGGGGTCAACTGTCAAGATTAAAAACTCAGCTTAGAGGGTTTTCAAGGGAAAAAGCAAGTAATAGTCATGTTGACAAACTATACAAAAGCAAAGTTTTTTTTTTTTTTTTCGGTGAGAGATGAGGAAGGGGAGGAATGGTGACTTGGCCTTGGATTGGCACCTGGGCCTCTTTGGCGCCTCGGGGAACGGGACGGATTCGATGGATGAGGCAGAGGTTCTTACCTCTGCTATTCTCCAGAATCTAACCCCAAGCCAGGCTAATCATCAAAATCTGGATTTCCACAGCAGCTAGTGATAGACTTACCTTAGGTTTTTTTAATTTTCGCGAAGATTGTGATAGAGACGTCCTGTGCATCCTCTCTTTCTCGGCAGAAGGAAGAAATTTGGTTCAGAATATCAATTCTTCTGGGTTTCTTGAGACAGTTCTTAGGAATCACAACTTCACAGATAGAGTTGTGGGATGGGCATATTTGCCCTTTATTCCAAGATCTGGACCGTACGTAGCGATCCTCGTTTGTGGGGTATACATGTACAAGTTTTTGTATACTGTACATTAAGGTTTGCAAAATACTATAAGGTTTGAGAGATTGTACTTAATGGTGTTAATTTTGTACATGTATTGTAAATTTTTTGGGGCTCTCGCTGCCCTACGTAACCCCCCGTGTGAATATGCACCCAAACCAAAGGGGGGTTTAAGGGGGATTTTAATTTAAATGTGTCAAATGCAATGGTTTGTGTAGATAATATTAATGATAGTTGTGTGTTAATGGTTTGTGTTAACTAAAAAAAATTTTGGCCCCTTCGGGGCCTTAAGGATGGTGTAGGGGTGCATGTAATATTGTGCATGGAGTTTCCTTAGTGCATGTAATATTGTGCATATAATATCTGTGCATGGAGATTCCTTAGTGCATATGAATCATAATAGAAAATAGTAGTAGAGCTAACAACAAGCCATTACATTTGAAGTCCTAATATTAAGTGTGACAAAATATCATGATAGATAATAGACAAATGGTAACACATTTGAAGAATAGAAAACATTAGTTCAAGACCAAATCTGAAAAGAACAAGTGCAGCAACAAAACTAAGAATTTAGAAACATGCTAACAATGACAAGACGACCATCATGAAAATTTCTATTTCTGTAAAGTTTTTGCCTATAAAATGAACCACCCGGGAAGTCAAATCACAATAACTGATACCTACCTTCTTCAAATACATATTCCATATACTGGATACAATTGGTTACCCAAGACAATATGTACTAAAGATACCGCTTGGAAAACAAAGCATCTTCATGGCTTTGCTTTGCACATAAGCTTGTACTTCCCACAAGAAATGCTTCAGTCTCTTCCTGACATAAATATGTAGCAGCAGCAGTTGTAGAAGCCAGCCTTCTAAAATTTGATCCAGACACTCTGCTTTTGACCTAAGCGATGTCTATCGGGGCCGGCTTGTTGTCGCGCATTGTACCAAGAACAGACTTGCGTAAATGTCTTCCAACTATGCAGTAGCAACAAACTTTTAATAAACAAAAAAATGATTAACAGAAAATGCCATAGTATTTGCCGTTGTTTTACCTTCAACCAATCGTACATAGTGAGGGACGTAGTAGTACAAGACCAATCAAGCACACACCGAAGCTCAAATAGGAATGGCAATGCTCTGTATATACGAAAACCAAGCCAACTAAAGTTGCTCACACTCCTTGTAAGAAACTGACCATACAAAGTGCTCTTATGAGGCAAACCAAACTTGAGCCGCAAAGCTTGTAGTGATAAAAGAGAGCTTTCAAGAGGAAGAAAACACGTGAACGGTAGTAGCCGAAAAGAACATTCCACCAGTTGACTGTTTCAGCTCCATTCCCCAGACAAAATTTGTTATATAGACCGTAAAGAGTCCAAAGTTCAGAAAATAATAAAGAACCTTGCCAGTTGCACATGATTTGACGTAAAGTACACGATAGACGACAATTAAAAAGAAAAGAGTCTGCTGACCAAACAAGCGGTCAAAAAGCCTAATGTCGATTACAAGAGTTAATGATGAGTGAATAGCGAGACTACATTTTGAAGAAAGATACGATTTCAAGATAATACATGGTTAAACCTACCATAAGGACAAAGACAAACTCCTTTGGAAATTGATCTTCAAGCTGATAAACCTCTAGAAACTACGGGAACGCTCTTTATAGCGATGGTAGAATAATGCGACATAGAGGAAAGAGATTAAGTCCGCACCAAAGATGTAGGCATATAAATCAACCTCCCGCTTTCCTCCCGCAACAACGGATAAAATAACGATAGGGGAACCCAATCTTTTCGACTTGCCTTTTGCTCTTCATCTTCGAAATTTCAAGTGGCAACATCGATCTTTGGAGTTAGTGAAACAAAAAGGGCATTTGAAGCATAGCCCTTTGGAGAAGTGCATGTATGACTTCCAAGATAGCAACTGGCGTATCGGGATCCTTCCCACTCTCAATGCTCTCAACACGGACACAACTTGCATGTGAAGTCTCATGGATGTATACTTGCATGTGCTACTACAAGAAGCTTATTAAATGCTGATTCAATTCTTTCAGGTTGAATGCCATGCGGCCACTTTCCCGTATACATTGTTACTTGGACAAAGTGAGGTGGTGCTTCGACCCACTTACTAGAGACTTCCAAGATCCCACAATTATTACGGCAGCTCCCTAAAATCCGGCCTTTTAAAACCCTCCGGTAAAGCCAAAACCTAAGTCCAACTGAATTACAGATCGGCCTTCTGGATCAACAATTTTTTGCCCACCAAAGATTGCAGAAGAAACTCCTGTTGCAACAAACGCCTCAAGCAGAATGTCACCGACTGCAACATTTCCCCACTTGGTGCTCGTAGCAAAGTCCCCTTGCGCACTGGCCACCACTCGAGAGGTCTCGTTGGGCGTTGATACTTTGGTATGAAGATAGAACACCAGGTTTGAAACCCTATGAGTCTTATATCGTGCGCAAAGCGCAACACAATCAAAATCATCTGCGGATGCGGTAATAAAGCAATGAACAGAGATAAAACATAAATAATCTGCTTACTACCATACTAGACCGCCTTCAATTCCAATGATCTCAATACTAGACCGCCTCAGTTCCAACCATCCAACAGCCGATCGTGCCAACGACCCCAACAGAGAGACAGATGAATTCGGCAGCCCTTTTTGTTGCCCTAAAACAGAACGGGCCGATGTTTGCATGGGATCCTAACTAGACCATTAGAAAACTGATGAAAAAAAAGAGGAAGCCTATGGTGCGCACTCTATTTGTACTGATTAGTAGACCTCATGGAATACGCCCTTCAAATCATAGTAAAACCATAGGAAAAAACGTACAAAACTAGAAAAAAAAACCCCTGTTATAATGCTACATATTCATATTTTCGGAATTGCTTCTCGTCAAAAACTGTCTTTGGGACCGGGAATTAATATCCTGCTCCTCCAAAATGAGATCTAAACAGCTAGCATACAAGGGGGAACCCTCTGGTACCAGATCAGCCTATGAACCGGATGACAATGAATCTCTAACCGAGGAGAGTAGAGATTGGAAACTTATCCTGAAACTCGAAGAGATAAATAATCTGGCATGGAAAAAGATGAGACCTCACAGTGACATTTGATATTATTCGAGATCAGCAAAATGCAGCCATCGAATGCATGGGTATCAAGAAGGAAGGACAGATTCTTGCTTGTCAACAAGAAATTACCAGGCTGGAGAGACAATATGCGGAGGGGAAGGCCAATGACAAGGATCTAGTCTGGAATATGATCAATAGACTCCAAGATCTCGACTTACTGCTCTATCAAATGATTCGGGTCAAATCCGGGCACTCCAAAGAAGACTGTTATAGCCTCAAAAACCAAGCTTTTAAAAAATCCATGACTGAACTTCTCCAGACGACCAAGGACCTGGCAGAAGACCTTGAACTCATGGAATGGAAATCCAAAGCTTCTTTTCGGCTGGTCTGAGTCTGGGAAAGTGTAGACGACCACAAGATAGTCGAATTCAAGGAAAAATTCAAAGAAGATTTGTCCTTGACTGCTGCAGAGGAACTAAAGAATGTGAAAGTGGACCATGACACAGTTATGCACAAGCTGGAACCAACCAAGAATTGCCTGATCAGTGACAGCAATGGGTACTTCAACCCCCGGGAAGCAGGAAAATGCCCATGTCCCAACTGTACAAAAGTAGTAAGTTTCAACCTGGACAAACAGTCAACTAAGATCTCAGACTCGAAGCTTCGGTCCAAGATACCTACTATGGGCAAGTATGACAAAATAAATGGTACGTTGTTCTTTTAAATTCTGTTTGTGGAGACAGAAATCATAAAAAACAGGAAAATGACACTAACACTAAGGGGTCTCTTGTTGATCTTTTTGCCATAAAGGACAAAGAAGCTAAAGTAAAATATTCTGCTAATGGTATAATGGTTCACTTTCCTGCTAAATGTTCCTAAGAATGGACTCGAAAACCTATCAAATCTTATGCAGAGATAGTAATCACAGAAAGGTTATGCTCACAAGAAAAATTTTTTCCATAGCTAACTGCCCGGTTTATATTATGGATTGGAACCCTCTCTATATCCCGGGCAATTTTTCTGGTGTAGCTACCACTACCTGGGTCTCCTGCCCAAACCTTCCCCCTATGTTTTGGACTCATAATCAACCAACATATAACAACCAACATATAACTACTATTAACATTAATTAATACAACCATTGGGTCCAACACATTTAAAATCCCCCTTAAACCCCCTTTGGTTTGGGTGCATATTCACACGGGGGGTGACTCCGGGCAACGAGAGCTGTTGGATGGGCATATTCACCCCTTATTCTTTAATCTACACCGTACGTAAAGTTCCTCGTTTGTGGGGTATGCAAGTACAAAATTTGCTATACTGTATAACAAGATTTGCAAAATACTATAAGATTTTAAGCAAAATACTATATGGTGTTGATTTTGTACGTGCGAAATATAATTATAAGGGCTCTCGCTGCCCTACGTCACCCCCCGTGTGAATATGCACCCAAACCAAAGGGGGTTTAAGGGGGATTTTAAATGTGTTGGACCCAATGGTTGTATTAATTAATGTTAATAGTAGTTATATGTTGGTTGTTATACTAAAAAATTTGGGCCCCCGGGCTAAAAAAAAATCAAACATACGTAAAAACATGTGAAACATGCAAAACATGTAGCAATATGTAATATTTAATATTTAGCATTATAACAAATAAAAAAAAACTAATATGAAACCTGAGTAACTATAATGTTATAGCATAATGAAATTTAATTACATACGCTTCACCACAGCATTTAATTGCTAAATGGTATATATATATTTTGATTCTTCACCAGAACATTGTATCCTGTATATTGTATATGAATGGCATAAAAGCATAATTTGTCTCTTCATCACAATGCTATGGAGCAACTGCAATCTTTAAAATAGTTCAGCACGTAATTCATGTGCATGAAATTCCTGGATGGAGCGATGGCTTATAGCCATAGTAAATTTGGTTTGGATGCAGTTTAAAAATCCATCATCATATGAGTTGAATATCGTGCTACATAAGATAATAGGCTGGACAATTGCACCAAAATAGAGTATTTGGAAATAGAGTGTTTGAAGATCCATTCCTGCATAAGAAATGTCTCAGGAGAACAAACAAATATACAATTAGTATCGTCTATTCCACTGCAAAGCAATAATGAAAGCCACACTTACTAGATATGTAGCATCTGGAGCTATTAGCTTCTGGTTCCATTAAATTTTCGGCTGGCAAGAGCAATGCTGCGCAGAAGCTGCAAAATCGTCACGATAATCATCATTTTGACACTATCAATCATGCACAACAGGGTTTCAGCCAAATCCTACATAGAATCATGTCTTTCAGCTGATAAATGCAATGCCATTTTGAGCTATGAGCTGAAAAAGGCCATGAAAGTAAGCCAAATAGGGTATTTATTCTTAGTAGATGTTAGAACTGTGCTAGGAGCCAACAGCTGGGATTTCAACACATTTGATCAAGGAGAAATAGTCATAGAACAGAATCAATTGATCAGAAGCCTCAAAGGCTATCGGGATCACATGACAAATGAGAACAAAAAGCTCTCACGTGTGAGGGACAAGGTGACACATCTGGAGCTTTCTAACCAACACTTGACAGGTTGCATACTGGTGAGTAATCTCTAGTGGAACTTTGTTTATCTGAATACAGCAAAAGATTGAAAGCTTGGTTGGCTTCTTTCTATTGGCTAGGTGGTCCAGCAAAGTATGAAAAAAACAATTGAAAAGGCTGATTCTTATAAGCAGAGGCATGATGGACTATAATGAGGCGTCAGGTAGATATTAACACTTTAGAGGCTGTCTTGGAAAAAGAACGTGCAGAGCGGATCAAACTACAAAAACAAATTGCTGCAGTAAGGCAAAAACTTGAGAGCAAAGAAAAAAATAGGAAACATAACATACCAATTTCTTGGTATTGTGAGCGGGGCATTGAAAAGCAAGCTCTATTACATACAAAGCGAAAGGTATGGACACTCATCATCTTGGGTGGTATATGAATAATGGGTCGGCAGCTCATCCACCTCCTCATGGAATTGAGGAACAGAACTGTGGAGCAATATCACGCCATACTAGGCATGCCGTGCAAGGACATGATCATCACGAGATAGAAGGAAGAAAATGAAGAAATATGTTTGAGCCTTCAAATAAAAAGTGAGATATGTTTAAAACACATTACGGCCATGGCGATTCGATCAATCCCCGCCTTTGCTATCTTTTGCGGATCCCACCTTAGAATGGAAGGGTATCCGGTTTTCTTTGAAGCTTCGGATCCAACTTTTCACGAATCTAAAGACCTTTTCAATTCCAATTTCTTATACAAACAACCAATCCAAAAACGAATTGCAACAGCAGTCTGAGTTACCTATGTGCAATTCCTGCCATTTCGAATCAACTTTTGTCTGCTTGCCTTGCTTTCCAGCAGTCTGTATGCCCATTCCGGCCCACTACGAACAATAGAAAGTACACAGAAGACCACCGAACGAACCTCTGTTGGATCCTACACAAACCCTAAAGCCCTAAAGTTTGCAATCCCCAAGCACGAGTTGCTCTACCCCTACTTGCTACATGCAAATCAATTCAAATGTAAACTTCCGAATTTACTGGTCGATTTTGCAAAGCTCCAGAAGGCGCCATAGCCAGAATGCCTAAAATGCAATAACGAGGCTTGCATGTTCAGCCCCTAAAATCAAAAGAGGACTTTTGTTGTGAGCCCTTGGATGTTGGACCATTGAAAAAAAAAAGCTAAATCAACGGCTAAGAAATGGTGCACTCTAGATGTACGCATTAGTACATCCATTCGAATACGCCATGAAATCTTAGGAAAACCTTTGTGAAAAGCGTATAAAAACACAAAGAAAACCCCCTGTTATTATGCTACATATTCATCTTAAAGCCATAGAGGGCTGTCTGGGGGAAGTTATTGATATCTCTATCCCTCAAACCGACTTCCCCTCCATTTGCATTCTGAAAGAAATTGACCATAGGGGGCTGTCTGGGAGAAGTTTATTGGTACCAGAATTGATGAAGACATTTTTCTTGATATTGATATCAAGTATTCTAAAATTCCTGTCATCAAGGAAGCCCCTCCTAATAAAGGGAAAGCCCCTATGTACCCTGCCCAGCCCAAAAAAGCTTGGGTTCAGAAAAAGGCTAACAGCAGTAAGGAAGGGGGAGAGGATAATCTTGGGAGAAAAGAGGAAACTAGCAAACAAAAGGATGAGGATACTGCACCCATCAGCATCATCCCCCTTATGATTTGCAAGGCTAATAGTGTGATTATTGAAGAAATTGAAGAGATCAAGGAAGATAAAGCCTTAGCAATGCCTGGAGAAGCCTTGGAAGAAATCCATTATGTCTATGAAAGTGACCATTCTGAGCAAGATTTCTTAGAGCATGTAATTGAAAGAGATTTAGACAAAGAAGAAGAAAAAGGATCTTGGGAATTGGTCACCTACAACAGAAAGAAGAAGACTAAAAAACAAACCTTTGAAGTCTCAAGGAGAAGTTCAAGGGCCCAAAAAAAAATGATTTTTATGGATATTAACTTTAGGTGTGTATCTTGGAATCTCCAAGGTATTAACCCCTAAATCCTTAATCTACACCGTACACAAAGTTCCTCGTTTGTGGGGTATGGATGTATGGAATTTGCTATACTGTATAACAAGAGTTGCAAAATATTATAAGATTTTAGGCATTATACTCTATGGTGTTGATTTTATACGTACAACACATAATTATAGGGGCTCTCGCTGCCCGGAGTCCCCCCGTGTGAATATGCACCCAAACCAAAGGGGGTTTGAAGGGGGATTTAATATAAAGGCGTGTAATGTAATGGTTTTTGTTATAGGTTAAAAAAAAATTTTGCCCCTTCGGGCTAAAAACAAACAACGTGACTTTACACTTAGATGAGTTGATGTTATATTTTGTAATTAATAATATGTCGGATGTAAAACATGTAGCAATATCCAATGTGTAGCATTATTAAAAAAAAAAACAAATAATAATATGAAGCCTAAGATACAATGTATAATAAGCAAGTAGGTCAAAAAAATAAAGTCAATCGGCCATTCAATCTGCCACTTTTTATAGCAATAACATTATGGTGTAATCTGTATATAAAACTATGATACAGAGCTAAGTTCCGTAATCTCCTTGATCCATCTATGAGATAGGATGTGAAAATTCCAGTTGTCTAGCTTGAAGAAGATAATTGCACCATCACTCCTAATTGTATCTTTTAACATCGATCACCCTTCTTGGAAAGTCTTGATTGTTGGGGTTTCTGATCTTCTCAAACGCAGCATCTTGAAAATGAACAAACTGTGAGTAAGATTAAAAATGAAACTCACATAAGCTCAATCAAAATACCTTTGAAACTGGTAAAGTCAGCCTTTGGGATGATGGTAGACATCTGGGAGTATTTGAATGGATACAACTCGACAATAGTGAAAGTTAACAATTACGCGGTGTCTTAAAAAAAACAAGCAAAGCAACAGTCGCATCTTTAGCATTGTTCAAGAAAGACACAAGATTGTCTGGAGGGTGAGAAACAATAGCGCAGAAAACTCCAGCAATGTAACCAGCAGCAAAGCTTACTCCCAGCTGAGTCGTCTTAGTACATTGATCTTTTGGAATAGATACCGCGTACTTGTACAAGGCTTCCACCACGCTCTCAAAACATGCAAACTTCATCATGGTGTCTGTGGGAGTATCAGGATATATGTTATGATTGTTTGCATAAAGATAAAAGATTATTACAGTAATAATAAAATGCTTACATGGTATTTGTCGTCCCCATAAGGGTACAATACCCTTATAGATTCTGCATCCAAAATAACTCAATCAGCTTAATCAAACAGAAGAAAAAAGCAAAATAAACAATAAATCTTACCCCCCCCTCCCCCCCAACACCTTCAGAACGTAAAATCTTTGGCAATCCATCACTGAGGCCATTAGCAAATCCAGGTTGAGTATGTACTCTAACCTTCACTGCCTCGAACGAACACAAAGCAATGTCTGCTATGAATATGTTGCAATTGCAGTGCAACAGCACTGGAATTATTCCATGGTCTTCCCACATGGTTATGAGATAGTAACAGCCTTCATCCACCATGTTAGAATGGAAAAAACCACCAAGAATACTGCAACTTAGCTTTAAAAAATACGCAACTCACTCTGGGCAAGTGCTTGGATGCTATTAACACAACCATAACCTGCGGCCCTTTCATTGATCTACAAATCATAGGTCCGAGTTTTTTCTCTCCACCTTGGCTATAAGGAAGCTTAGAATATGCAGCCGGCCCTGTCCCTGCAGCCCCTACCCTGCCCTGTAATCGCTAAAGCTGCAAGAACTGGAGCAAGAAGAGCTACAAAAATAGGTTCGGATCCATCTTGGACCCTGTAAAATGATTTCAGAACTAAAAAAGAAAAGGTTCTCTAGAAAGAAAAAGGGGTTACAGGAGAGACATGCAAGATGAACTTCCACACAGGGCTCCTCTGTAAGGCCCAAGATATGGCTAAGAACGTCCTACTCTTCGAATGGATCTCGCCATAGCTCCTCTACAGAATCCTCCACAGACCCTTCTTCGCTTTCTTCCGACCCCATAGCTTCTTCTGCAGACCACAGAGAAAAAATTTTGGAAACTCCCAGAACCTACTAGGCTGTACAATCCGGAATCCATCTAGTTGCACAAAAAATCATGAGATGTGGCTCCTTTGCCTTTGCCTTCCCGAGCCCTGAAAGAAGAAAATGTCGAAACAAACTCCAATAACCCTAAAATACCTTTGTTCGATGCATGCATGTTTCATTTTCAGATATGTAGAGAAATCATAGGTATGACCATTGAAAAATGCCACTAAATTTAGAGTGACAGTATGTGCACTCTAGATATACCGATTAGTATGTCTCGCAAAATACAGTCATCAAATCATATAAAAACTATTGAAAAAAAAGTATAAAAATACAAAAGAAACCCCCTGTCATTATGCTACATATTAACAACCAACATATAACTACTATTAACATTAATTAATACAACCATTGGGTCCAACACATTTAAAATCCCCCTTAAACCCCCTTTGGTTTGGGTGCATATTCACACGGGGGGTGACTCCGGGCAACGAGAGCCGTTGGATGGGCATATTCACCCCTTATTCTTTAATCTACACCGTACGTAAAGTTCCTCGTTTGTGGGGTACGCAAGTACAAAATTTGCTATACTGTATAACAAGATTTGCAAAATACTATAAGATTTTAAGCAAAATACTATATGGTGTTGATTTTGTACGTGCGAAATATAATTATAAGGGCTCTCGCTGCCCTACGTCACCCCCCGTGTGAATATGCACCCAAACCAAAGGGGGTTTAAGGGGGATTTTAAATGTGTTGGACCCAATGGTTGTATTAATTAATGTTAATAGTAGTTATATGTTGGTTGTTATACTAAAAAAAAATTTGGGCCCTTCGGGCCCTAAAAAAATCAAACATACGTAAAAACATGTGAAACATGCAAAACATGTAGCAATATGTAATATTTAATATTTAGCATTATAACAAATAAAAAAAAACTAATATGAAACCTGAGTAACTATAATGTTATAGCATAATGAAATTTAATTACATACGCTTCACCCAGGCATTTAATTGCTAAATGGTATATATATATATTGATTCTTCACCAGAACATTGTATCCTGTATATTGTATATGAATGGCATAAAAGCATAATTTGTCTCTTCATCACAATGCTATGGAGCAACTGCAATCTTTAAAATAGTTCAGCACGTAATTCATGTGCATGAAATTCCTGGATGGAGCGATGGCTTATAGCCATAGTAAATTTGGTTTGGATGCAGTTTAAAAATCCATCATCATATGAGTTGAATATCGTGCTACATAAGATAATAGGCTGGACAATTGCACCAAAATAGAGTATTTGGAAATAGAGTGTTTGAAGATCCATTCCTGCATAAGAAATGTCTCAGGAGAACAAACAAATATACAATTAGTATCGTCTATTCCACTGCAAAGCAATAATGAAAGCCACACTTACTAGATATGTAGCATCTGGAGCCATTA
The DNA here is from genome assembly GCA_021234155.1 of Isoetes taiwanensis. Taxonomy (NCBI): domain Eukaryota; kingdom Viridiplantae; phylum Streptophyta; class Lycopodiopsida; order Isoetales; family Isoetaceae; genus Isoetes; species Isoetes taiwanensis. Next base: position 1,261,552 of record JAJEKV010000149.1, on the reverse strand, counting down.
GCTTCTGGTACCATTGGCTGCTGGCAAGAGCAATGCTGCGCAGAAGCTGCAAAATCGTCACGATAATCATCATTTTGACACTATCAATCATGCACAACAGGGTTTGAGCCAAATCCTACATAGAATCATGTCTTTCGGTGATAAATGCAATGCCATTTTGAGCTATGAGCTGAAAAAAGGCCATGAAAGTAAGCCAAATAGGGTATTTATTCTTAGTAGATGTTAGAAGCGTGCTAGGAGCCAACATTTTGGGATTTCAACACATTTGATCAAGGAGAAATAGTCATAGAACAGAATCAATTGATCGAAGCCTCAAAGGCTATCGGGATCACATGACAAATGAGAACAAAAAGCTCTCACGTGTGAGGGACAAGGTGACACATCACGGAGCTTTCTAACCAACACTTGACGGGTTGCATCTTGGTGAGTAATCTCTAGTGGAACTTTGTTTATCCGAATCTGACAAAAAGATTGAAAGCTTGGTTGGCTTCTTTCTATTGGCTAGGTGGTCCAAAGAAAGTATAAAAAAAAACAATGGAAAAGGCTGATTCTTATAAGCAGAAAGCAAAGGATGCCATGATGGACTATAATGAGGCGCCAGGTAGATATTAACACTTTAGAGGCTGTCTTGGAAAAAGAACGTGCAGAGCGGATCAAACTACAAAAACAAATTGCTGCAGTAAGGCAAAAACTTGAGAGCAGCAGAAAAAATAGGAAACATAACATACCAATTTCTTGCAGCTGTGAACAGGGCATTCGAAAAGCAAGCTCTGTTACATACAAAGCGAAAGGTATGGACACTCATCATCTTGGGTGGTATATGAATAATGGGTCGGCAGCTCATCCACCTCCTCATGGAATTGAGGAACAGAACTATGGAGCAATATCACGCCATACTAGGCATGCCGTGCAAGGACATGATCATCACGAGATAGAAGGAAGAAAATGAAGAAATATGTTTGAGCCTTCAAATAAAAGAGTGAGATATGTTTAAAAACCTGTTACGGCCATGGCCAGTTCGATCTGTCCCTGCCTTTGCTATCTTTTGCCAGATCCCACCTTAGAATGGAAGGGTATCCAGGTTTGCTGAAGCTCGGATCCAACTTTTCACGAATCTAAAGACCTTTTCAATTCCAATTTCTTATACAAACAACCAATCCAAAAACGAATTGCAACAGCAGTCTGAGTTACCTATGTGCAATTCCTGCCATTTCGAATCAACTTTTGCCTGCTTGCCTTGCTTTCCGGCAGTCTGTATGCCCATTCCGGCCCACTATGAACAATAGAAAGTACACAGAAGACCACCAAACGAACCTCTGTTGGATCCTACACAAACCCTAAAGCCCTAAAGTTTGCAATCCCCAAGCACGAGTTGCTCTACCCCTACTTGCTACATGCAAATCAATTCAAATGTAAACTTCCAAATTTACTGGTCGATTTTGCAAAGCTCCAGAAGGCGCCATAGCCAGAATGCCCTAAAATGCAATAACGAGGCTTGCATGTTCAGCCCCTAAAATCAAAAGAGGACTTTTGTTGTGAGCCCTTGGATGTTGGACCATTGAAAAAAAAAAGCTAAATCAACGGCTAAGAAATGGTGCACTCTAGATGTACGCATTAGTACATCCATTCGAATACGCCATGAAATCTTAGGAAAACCTTTGTGAAAAGCGTATAAAAACACAAAGAAAACCCCCTGTTATTATGCTACATATTAACTCGAATGTCAAACGTGATAGGCTAAAGGTTTATATTTCTTCCATTAATGCTGATATGATTTTTTTCCAAGAAAATAAGCTTCATGATGATGATTTTGAGAGCCTTATTGCTAACACTCTTCCCCCTAGTTTTAAACTTTGGGCTATTAGAGCAAATAACAGTTCTGCAGGTATATCTATTGCTTGGAAAAACAGTTTAAACATCTCCAACATTCAGATGATGCATGGCAACAGTGGGAGATGGCAAATTCTCCATGGCGATCTTGGAAGCAAAAGGTTTGCTTTTGTAAATGTTTATGCTCACAACCAGCCTGGTGAGAGAAGTCCTATGTGGAATTCAATTAGAAATAGCCTAGCTAATATTCCTTATAATAATTGCCTAGTTCTTTGGTGACTTCAACATGGTCACTCATGATTTTATGAGGAGCACTAATTTCAGACCTCTCCTCAACCAAAGGCTGAATTCACAGGGGCACCTAACCTCCATGCATAATCTTAAACTGGTTAGAACCCAGCCCTAATACCTATAGTTGGTTCAATCGGAGAATTGATGACCCTATCTCTGCCTTCATGACCGCTTCTATGTTAGTGAGAATCTTTGGAACCAATGTGGCAGAGTTTCCAATTTAAATGGCTATACAATGTCTGATCACTTTCCCCAGTTGTTGGAAATAAGAGGTGACACCTTAAATGCCAAAAGAAACTCCTACTTCAAGTTAAATATCACTCTTCTTGATCAGGTCTACTTTTCTCCATGAGTTTGAACAAGTTCTGATGGGATCTCTAGGCCTAGAAATCGTTTGGCTGGATGGATTGGTGGGTGAAAACTGCAAAAACATAAAAAAATTGGCTCAAGGTTTGGGGCAAACAAATTTACATTCAAGAAAAGAAGCACTTGGAGGACCTGAGAACTCAGCTCCAGCATACTCCTCTGGATCAGCAAGAGAACATCAAAATTCAGATTGAAAGGGAGGAACTCAAAATTGCAAAAAAGGCGGCAACTTAAAAGCCAAAATCGGGGAACTTAAGGATGATGAGAGAAGCAACTCAAATATTTCTTCATCAAAGCTAAAGGGAGAACAAAGAGAAACCGGATCTATAGTGTAAAGGTTAATGGTAACTCCATCTCGAGAGATGAGGAGACCTAAAAGAGGCGACTCTGAATCACTTCATTAGGATCATGGGAACCTCTCCTAATGCCATGGAAGAGGATATTGATAACTTTATTCAGATTCAAAGGTCTATCCAAGTAGAGCAGAATGACAACATGAAGGCTCCTTTTACCATCGATGAATTGTGGACAAACGTATCAGGTATGGAAAATGGTAAGACTCCAGGCCCTGATGGCCTCCCAGCTGAATTCTTTAAAAAAACTTGGGGTATTATTGGAAATGATGTTACTAATGTGTGCAATGAGCTTTTACTTCTCAGGACTCTAGATTGCAGAATTAATACCAGCTTCATTTCCTTGATTCCCAAAATTGATGAGCCTGAGACTTTCTCGATTTCAGACCTATATCCCTCACCAATGTCATATACAAAATCATCTCAGCTACCATGGCATCTAGACTAAAACCTATTCTTGATCTCACCATCTCCAACACCCAGAGTGCTTACCTCAAAGATAGATCTATTTTGGATAATGTAGCTACTGGTATCATAGGCATGCATTGGGCTAGAGAATCTAAGCAGGGATATAGCCTTGCTCAAACTTGATATCACCAAGGCTTTCGACCACGGTCAGCTGGAATTTTCTCTTCAAATCTTTGCCAAAAGATGGGGTTCTCCCAAGAAGTGATCGGTATTTTTCATGCCATCCTCCACAACTCCAAATCTTACGTCACGATCAATGGGAATGCAACCCTTTCTTGAGATAAGGAGAGGTGTCAAACAAGGTTGTCCTCTTGCCCCTTTTTTTTTCTTATAATAATGGAAGCCTTGAATTGTGCTTTCAAAAGGGCTGACCCGGAAGAGAATTGTGGGACTTAAGCTCCCTGGTAAGCGAGGATGTCTGTTTCTTCCTTAATGCTCACTTTGCGGATGACACCTTTCTTTTTTGTTACCATGGAAGATAACTCCATTACAAATACCCAAAGCATTGTTCTTGAGATTTTGGCGGTTGCTTTCGGGATGTAAGATCAACCCTCTCAAGTCCAAGCTCATTGCAAGAAATCGGGGTAAAAGGGGCAAAAGCTGCTCAAACACTTGGCTGTGAGTATCTCTCTCCAATAACTAAATCCAAAATTCGGGTATTCCTTTTGCTTTAAGGACTAATGCTAGTGATCTTTGGGTGACATTATTGAGAAGTTTCACTGAGAAGGCTGATCTTCTTAATAGTAAATATCTGTCCAAGAATGGAACTCTGTCATCTCTTCCTCTCATGTTTATCGGGTCTTCTATCCTTTTAGCTCCAAAAAGGTCACCTCAAGCTCCAAGGTATTTTAGGTAGGTTTATTGCAAGTGGGGGCAAGAACGAGAACACGGATCCAGTCTCCATGAAAGAATGTATGAAGAAAAGGAAACATGGTGGACTTGGAGTTGAATATTGAGAAACAAGGGCTGGTACAGTAGCCAAATATATTTATAGGGCTAGCCATGATGAAATTAACCACCTGTGTCTCATCTCATCAACCACTACTTTGCTAAATGCAAACCCTTTGGTTGGAGAAATATTAATATGCATCTTCCTGACAGTTTATTCTTTGAGTTCAAGGTTCCTAATAATACTCCTGGAATTATTAAAAAATGGATCAGAGCTTGGAAAGCAGTCAGTAGGATGTACTCTTGGAAGGAGGGCCTATCTAGGGATCAAACAATCTTTTGGAACCCCTCTTTAATTCTTAATAACCCTGATATTTGCTTGGCTATGCATTTTCCTATTCGATTGCATGAAATGGTCGGGGCCAATTATTACTCACATCTCTCATTTTTTTAATGATGTGGGCTTTATAGAATTTCAGAACTTGGATCTGGCAGACCTGGGTGAAGATCATGAAAGGCTTTACCATGCCATAAAGAGTTGCCTTAGTGAAGGAGATTGGCACAACCAAGAGACCCAATGGCACGTTTATGGTAACTCAGGATACAAGGTTAAAAGTGCTTCTGGGTTCGACAAGAAGCTACACCATTTCTCTCCATACCAAATGGGATATCACTGAGGAGAGGTGCATTGCAAATTTAAAATTTATGTGGAACTCCCCCATAAATCCTAAGATCAAGGCCTTTATGTGGCAACTTTGGCATAAGGCTTTAGCTACCAACTCTAAAAGATTCAGATTGAACATGACTGCTTCTAATTTATGTGAGAGATGTTTACAGGAAGCTGAAGAGGAGAATCACTTGTTCAAGAATTGCTTATGGGCTGAGTGGGTCCTTGAGCTGGCTGCTGAGGAATTCCAAATTCCCAACTTATCCTCAACTCCTCTGGTTGACATCCTCTTTCCCAATAATCCTCAGGACTGGAGAATTTTCCTACTCTGGAGAATTTGGAAAGCAAGGAACTCAATCATTATCTGGCCAATTGCAGTGATCAAGCAAACCAATTATGATATCTCTTGGATAAGAGAAATTTTTTCAATTCACTAACTTCTATCTGATTCTCTGAATTACAGGTAATATTATCATAGGACAAAAGAAGCTGAAATGGAGTCGGATAAATCTCGGGGTTAATTCCATGTGGCTGGATCAATTTGGAGCCATCTCTACAGCCTACCATGGAGACTATTGCCAGTGCGACTGCTCATGCATTCAGAACTTGGATGCCAGGCGAGCACTCATATGTGTGATAGACCATCTGAGTTGTTTTAACCCGGCTAAATGTCGGATGTGCATTTGCTGCCGTATTGCTCATTCATCTCTGCTACCAAAGGCATGGGTCGGAAGGACAAAAAAAAAAAAGTTGGAGAAGCATCGGATCGCTAATCCGGAAGCTTGAGATCGAACTTTAGACAAGACTACTTTCGGTTCTTTTTAGTTTTAAGTCTCATATGATCCAGAAGTATAACTTCGAGTTTTTTTTTTTCTCAAATTCCAAATGTTTGATCAAAGGGTTAATCACTTCCCGGGACAAAAGTTGACCTTTTGTACTCATATATACATATGTATTTCTATGTATAATCTATTAATATAAATCAGGCCTTCAATTAAAAAAAAAAAAAAACTATACAAAGCTGTACAATGATGTATTATGGTATAATTCATTGTCGTACCAGTGGACACAGCTCCATGATCTCTTGAAGATATGATCCTAGTAAGCCCACAGAGGCCATGTCTAGCAGCACATGTAATGGCTGATTAGGGGAACTAATAGAACATAGCATGCATGATATATGGTCGTTGCTTGATAGTCTTCAAGGGCATGGCATTCATCATCAATGGCTCTCTGCTGGCAACATTAACAAATCCTGTCTTCGCGTGCCTCCGGCCCATCTGCTTGTCCCAATGCGGAGGAGAAGGCTGGCGATCAATGCTTCTTCCGCAGACGGATATGTATCTGAGATAGCATTTGTGGAGCTCATGTAGCATGGGATTGATATGCTGGTTGTAGTGTGCCATTTTAACATGTTCCAGGGTGTCCGCATCCCAAAGCTTGCTAATGAAGCAATTATCAGGTATTATTGGAAATGGTGGTGGTCCTCTTCGGTTTGGACCTGTATGCACCTCTGCTTCTGCACGTTCCATCACAAGAACCACTGGACTTATTTCTTCTTCCAACAGGCTTTGTGGTGTTGTGGCCCCAGATGTCTATGAGAAGCAAGGTTGAGGAGATGAGAATAGAATAGAATAGAATAGATTTTTATCGTCCCACGGAGACCAATTGGCCTATGGGACCCAAATGAAAAAAGCGACAAAGCGTATTCTTGTCGGGATGAAAAAAACCCGCCAGAAGGGTTTTGAGGAAAAACCTTAGATAATAAGTATCTTTGGTACATTGTACAATTGTGTAGGATAGTTCAATACTGTCCCAGAGAAGCAAGATTTCATTAATTAGAGAAATTTCATTTTCTCGTTTGACCACGAAATAGGTCGCGATCACCTCGGGCAAAGTAGAAAATTGTTGTAAGCAAAGCGAGAATGAAGCATTTAAAATTAGTAAATCAGCTCAAAAAATTCTAATTGCCAAAATCGTTTGTACACTTATGGCCTCGAGATCGGATGACATTAATTATTAGGTTCGAAAAGCATTACTAATGCTCTCAAAGATCGCCATGGCAAAAGTTTGGACAAAGGAAATTTTTTGTTTGGGGTGCGGGTTCGGGAACTCTGCCCGGGAGGCGACCCTCTGTGAGACCCTTGGATCTAGAGGAGAATCAGGGGGGCTATGTCGCAGCGGGATTTGCAAAAAGAACCAAGAGCGAGGTGAGGGCTGTGGGCGTGGAGGGACTCCCAATGAAGCATATGGAGAGTGAGCCAAACACGTGGGCGTGGGCTGCTTGGCCATTTCCTAAATTCACCAACAAGGTCTTGATCGAGCACGGCACCACTGGTCCCACAGGCTGAAGAGAGAGAGTTGAGTATAGGCGGAGGATTAACCCAACTTTGTTGGTATGGTCTTGCTTTCGAAGGCCACGCTTGATTGATTATAGCCTCCTAAGTGTTGCATATAAATTTGGGCAAACTCAAGATCCTCGGGGATGCGCTAAATTTCTCCGTACCTATTCAATGTTTGACCGCCCGCGGAGGTAAGTGGTGAGCAAGTTCAAGCATATGCGCTGTTCAAAAGCACGAGGACCGATCATGATCACGGAAATATGGGTTGGTTGGCAATAACAACCAAGTAGCACAGGAGTTGCCTCGAAAAACTTCGATGTGCCTCATCTTGGAATTTATCGTGTATATCGGCCAAATAGAAGTCATGAAAAACATAGGCCATTGGGTGAACAACTTCGGAAGATGACCAAATCAGGATCTTCACAGTTGAGTTGATCAAAAGGCGAGGAGGGCACAAAATAAACCCTTATCTTCCACAAAAGATCGGCCGGATCCATAGAAAATCCTCAACTGCTTGAGTGGTACGTTGATGAACACGGCCATTTGCAGCGTACCACTTCAAAAGGAAAAGGTGGCGTCGGGCAACCACATAGTCGGATAAGCTTTGGAAGGAGTAGAAATCCACGGGGATGTTTGTAGCAATATCAATACATCCCTCCATTTTATTTTGGGCTTCTTGGCAGATTGAAGCGACTTCTTTGGAGCTGATGTTAGTCGCGGATCCGGTTCTCTTTTTCTAGGAGGAGGCGAGGCCCGATCCGCGGACTCGTTTATGAGAGAGGGGCCATGTGAAGAGGATTGCCCGGGTATAGAGTCGAGCGTGGCAATCTCGTATCATCAATGATCTTGTTTCTTAGCCCTCGTAAAAAGCGATCTTGGGAGGCGTGGGCGGCCGGGGCGTGGAAAGCCGGCTGCTAAAGAGGTGATCACGAGCATCACGGCGCAAAGGAAGGTCATGGGCTTGAGTGTTGTAATTGAGAAAGCTTCGGTATACGGGGTGTCGAGCTTAGCAATGTATTTTTCCTTGTCACCCGGGGAGGGTATCCTTTGTCTTGACCTGCTCCGGCAATTCTTGAATGGTGATCGTAGGGAGCTGTTGATCGCAAGCGCGGCTGAAGATACGATCCTGTGCATTCTTGAGATCCTCACGGACTGTAAAAGAGCCTCGTGCTTTTCTTGAAGTTTGTCCTCGGAGTTTGAACTTGCGTGTTTGCAGCTGAAGGTCTCGTGAAAGCAGCGTCGAAGGCCTCGGGGGCGGCAGACACCATTCATGAGGACTTCACGGGATTCTTGTAACTTGAGGAAAGCGGCTTGAACATCTTCTTTGGTATTGATATAGAAATTTGGCGAGGATGTGGAGGTCACGGGCCCTGTTGTTGCCTTGTTTGGGATGTCGAGAGACATGATGAGAAGCGGAGGCGTGGATTAGTGGAGGAAGAAGAGACTGTGACATGCGTGGCATTGCGTTGAACATGACCAGGAGAAGAAGGGCGTGAAGTTGCAGCCTGTTGGTTTTGAGGAAGTGAATGAAAGGACTGCTGAGTGGAGGCATGAGAAGCGAAGGGACCGGGGAGAGGAAGGTAATGGCGGATGATGACTTGAAGATGGGAAGCCCGAGGAATCAAAGCCGGAGGAAGGTGCGGTAGCGAATCGATCTACTTCTTGTGGCCATTCAATATGGTGAGTGGAGCGTGTGGCCGTGATGACAATATTGTAGAACGGTTTGTTGATATGGGTGTTTTGATGGAGTACCAAAGCAATTTGCGCCCGCGAAACTTGACAAAAGTGTCATGGGGCTTGACAATGTTGGTGAGGCAATGCATGTTAGCTTGATAAGGAACAACGCCATGGCGGTGACATCAAGTCGTAAAGGCAGCCCAAGATAAAGAAGGTTTCTTTAAAGGGATGTGAAATACCTCGAAATCAAAAGGCTGAGTAAGCAAAATGGTGGTGCCATCGACCATGGTAGCATATCATACCGGTCAACATTGTATATGAGCAACAAAGCTGCTTCAATTGCTTTCGGGGATTTGGTGCGGGGAGGTCCATTTGTGAGAATTAAATTAAAGCTCACGGCGTTCCGCTACTTCCGCGACTTCGGGCCGACTAGGGCTTCCGCGAAAGGTGGGTGTCGAGAAGGTCCGCGAGACTCAAAAATAGGATCCTTGGGCGAAGCACGGAGTTGAGGAAATTTGGGTGCGAATAGCCATGGCAAAGATCATCGGAAAGGAATAGGAAGAATTTGTCTGGAGAAGCCGGAGGGCGGAAGCGGAAGAAAGCGAAGATGGACGAAAAGTTGTTTAAAGGCGCTAAGTGTTTCTTGAAGGGGCATGAAGCGGGGACCGTTGATGATGCAGTGGCGAGATCACGAAGGAGGCGATTGAGAGGCAAAAATTTGGCTAAGTCCCCAAGCTATTAGGGGAAGGAATGAGCGGTGGAGATGAGGCGTAATGGAGCGATCGGATGTAGCCGGTGGCGAAAGTACACATATTAATGTTGCGGCCCGGGCGTGAAAAGAAGGAATGTCATTTAATGCGGGCAACTTCGAAGTGGGATATCATTAAAGCGAAGATGTCGAAGGTACCATGGCTAGATATGCGGCGGGAGAAAAAGATTCCAATATAGAAACGACCTTGCATTGCAACCACGTCGGCAAGTGGTACGATTGGTCCACGTCGACAAGAATCCGTCGGTTGGGCTATATAAGGCGAAGCGTTGGCAACATTGAGACACCCTTAGCGACCATGAGTATGAGTATGGCGCGGCCCTGGATTGAGCAAGGGATTGCACCATGCCTACCAAGCTGCCGGGGAATGGATAACGCAAAATGGTATGCGGACTGTGGAAATGCCACAGCAAGTGGCATCGCGATGGGCAATTTGGTGCAAGGGGATGGTGAACATCAGGCCCACGACCAGCGCCATGGAGGTGGTGGTTCATCTGTTTGGGATCAGGGCGGAACTACTACCACATCCTCCGCATCACCTCTGCTCCCAACTTGGGAGTAGAGGGTTTTATCGTAGGATTTTGTAAATAGGGCCTTGCGCCCATAGGGCTCGACCTATAAGCGGAAATAGATGGGCTCTGCCCTCATTTTGTAAAATTTGCCTCTATAATATAAATATCGTCTTTAGTCACTATCGGGGATTCAATTTCTTGTCTTTGCATCAGGTGTATGGTATGTAGGTGTTGTATGAAATTGTTTGGGCGAAAAGCCATTAACGATGTAGGTAATGGAGTGCCATCTAATTCCATATTGACTTGAAAAGCTTACTGGGTTGTACCATGAACAATTTGATAAGGACCAAACCATCGAACTTTAATTTGCAGGAAAATTTTTGTACGAGAATCATAAAGAAGAACCAAATCACCTTCGTTTGAAAGTTTTTTGTCTTAAGGCGTTTGTCATGCAATGATTTACGCAAGCGAATGTTGTCCATGAAGAACACGAATGTAAGCATCTGCGAAGTTCATCCAAGCTGTTCCAATTGATAAACCCTTTCCTTTGAGTGCGGCGGGTGGATTATGTCTTTGTAGCAAGTTGGAAGCCCGAGAGTCGGAAGAATATATTCAAAAGGCATCGAGCTTCTTGACCATAAACCGGTTTGAAAGGAGTGTGGCGGTAGCAATTTTGGCGGTGTTGTAAGCCCAAAAAGGTAGGCAACTTGTCTTGCAAATCGGGCGAGAAGCGTCACAAATTTTCTTGAGAAACGATTGAGGAGAGTTTTGTTGGTACTTTCAACCAATCCATTTCCTTGAGGATAATAAGGTGTACTCTTGGGTGTTGGATTTGAAGATAGTCTGTCGGCTCCTTAATGGTATGATTTACAAAATACACACGATCACTAACAAGTTCAGGTGGGACAACCAAAAGCAGCGTGATGATGTCGTGTAGAGAACCTTGGGCTGTGCTAGCAGCAGTGTTGTCTGGAAGTGCACAAGCTTCCGCCCATTTGGTAGCATAATCCGTGATGACCAGAATATAGCGGGCACAGGTGTGCCGCGCCGGTGGGTCCATGGGCCCCACAAAGTCCATTCCCCATTTGCTGAAAGGAAATGGCGTGGCGACCGGCATCAAGGGAAGAGCGTCACGGGCCGTGGGCTTTCCCACACGCTGACAGACGTCACACGTGCGAGCATAAGCGTGGGCATCTTTGAAGAGCGTGGGCGAAGTAGCTTTGCCAAAAAGAATTTTTGCGTGCCGTGGCGTCACCACTAAAATGACCACCACCAAGCCCATCATGGGCTTGTCGAACAATATCGGGCACCTCATGAGGAAGGACACAATGACGGAGGACCATGTCTTTGCCGCATTTGTATAAGTGGCCTGCAACCATGGTATAGTCACGGACCTCTCGGAGAAACAAGGGCGCGGGGCTTAGTCTTTATCCGGAGAGGTTGAGAGGGGTTGGCGTAGGCCGGATCTTCGGGGGAAAGTTCCACGGTGAGAAGATATTGTTGAAAGTTTATTGAAAACAATGGGGCGTGACCGTGAAACGATTGAGCGTCACGGAAAGGCGTCCGAAACACCGTGGAGCGGATCATCGCGTGTGGATCGTGAAGATAATCGGGCACCACATGAGACTTGCTGCCTTATGAACAATTTGAAGGGAGGCGAATTCTTGCGAAAGAAGGACCCAACGAAAGCAATTCGTCCATGGTAAGTGGCTTTGTTGATCAAATAAAGAAGAGCTTGATGATCAACAAAGAACTTGATCTGGCTGCCCAACAAATAATGTCGGAAGCGTTGGACACAAAAACTAAGCCCAAAGCTTCGTTCCGTGGCGAGTAATTGCGCTCCAGATTGAGTTTCCGGTGGCATAGCGGATCGGTTTATCCGTGTGTTCATGATAGGCACGAGAAAAACGGCACCAATGGCAAAAGCAGAGACATCAACATGAGCGATGGAAGGGCTTGTCCCATTGAGGGAGGAACAAATAGGGGCACGAGTAAGTAGCGACTTCAAGCTGGCGGCGACTTAAACTTCGGGGATTCCAAGCCCAAAGTGGATTCATCACCCCGTGAGTTTATGAATAGGATCGACTATAGCGCGCAAGTCCGAGGAATGAAGGTGGAATAGTAATTAACCTTACCGGAAAGAGCGTGTCTCTTTGATATTAGATGGTGCTTGAGCCTTGATTACACTGGCCGATTTTAGCGGGGATCTGTGGTGATGCCTTCTTTACTTACCACATGACCCAAAGAGCGCTGAGGTGGCAGAAAGTGCACTTCTCGGGGTTGAGACTAATGCAGATTCATCACATTTTGAAAGACAAGTTCTAACTTTTCAAGTGATCATCCATGGAGTTTAGGCTGAAAAATCATCTTGAAAGATCACGGAGAAAAGGTTTTTCCTTCATATAGTCTTGAAAGGACGAAAGCATGATCTTATTTGAAAGGTTGAAGGAGAGTTTGATAGAATAAAAAAGGGACCACCTTGTAGGCAAAAGTGCCCCATGGGGTGGTGAAGGTAGTTTGAGTTGATCTTCTTTCTTGATAGAAATTTGATTGACCGGAGAAACCATCCATGAAAGAGTACATCTCATGATCGGCAACTTCTTCAAGAACACAGTGCATGAAGGGGCGGAAAGTGATCCGCTTTCAAGTATCTTGATTGAGTTTTACGTAGTCCACACAAAGCGGATCTTACCATTGTGTTTGAGAGCTATGGCGATGGGGCTCACCCATTCAAGTGTTTGACCTCATAAATCAGGGCCCGGCTAAGAGTTTGTCAATTTCGGCCTTGGCGGTCCAAGTAATGGGGTTGAGCCTATATTTGTCGTTGCTAGATTGGGCGTGCATCGGGTTTGGTAGGAATAGTGAGTTCCCCAACTCTTTTTGATACCTCGAAGGTCTTTGTAACTCCAAACAAAAAAAATATGTTTGAACTTTTGAGCCGCGGCCGCGTGCTTTATAAGTGGTGGGAAGATTTGCGGCTAAATGGGACGGGTTGATTGTTACCAATGTCCACGATTTCCCGCCGGGGAGTTTGAATATGAGGGCGACCTCCAGGTGTCTGAACGATGAGCGGGAGGTTGAAGCATATTTGGAGAAGCAGCATTTTGAGTAGTGAAGAAAAAGGCGTCATCGAGCAAGGGTTGCTTCATGGCGGCATTAACATCAGCAGTTCAGGAAGGGTCTTTGTCATGCGAAAAATGATCAAGGCGTTGAATGCGATTGCAGGAAGCCATGTGCGGGTCCAAGAGAGCAGCCACGGCTGGTCACGATCCGGCGTCATCTCCCCCAAGGATCAGCGTACTCCGGGTAGGAGGAAAGAGGCAGACCCGCTAGTGGGGCTTGAACATGATAAATATTTTGTGCTTCTTGGAGTCAGTGTGCGAGATTGAAGGTTCTCGCGCATTTCGGCGAGAGATCAATTGGCCGATTTCCGGATCCATTGTGGCATTGAGATGGCCATCAATGATAATAAGTTGGTCCATGGCCCGGTAATGAATACTCTTAGCTTTGGCGGAGAAAAAGGTAGATCCAACCCGGCATTTCATAATCACGGAATCTTCTCCAGCTTTCCAAACAATAAATTCCAATGGGAATTTGAGATCACCAATGCTGATATGGAGAAGAGGGTGGCGCCTTGAGGACGCGTGATATGGCCATTTGCCAACTTGATGTCATAAAGGGGTGCAGTATAATTGTTTGATGCCCAATTGCTTCTGAGTTTATCAGTAATGAGATTGTGGCACTACCACCATCAATTTGGACATGATTGATGTCTTTGATTGCCAAGTGGCGTGCACCGTGGGTGTTGAGGTCATAACAGCTCCAACGAGAACCGTGGGAAGAGGTGGCCCGATCTTTGAGAGCCGGACGAGTTTCAAAATGGTAGCCGTGCTCAAAGGAATCTTGATCTTGGCGAAGTTCTTCCGAAGTTCCAAAGGAACATGTGAAAAGGGGTCCCGCAGGTCCAGGGGAGCTGAGTCCGTGGGTAAAAAAGCGGAGACTTCTTTGAGAAGCTCTACCTCGGCAGCAATATTTGGATCACGGTTTGAGCGTGTGCGATAGATGAGATACGCCTTGACGCCACCGAGCTCTAGTGATGGCATGAACATTTGCCGGTGTGCGACCTTAGCGACGCATGAGTTTGAGAATACTTTGTCTTACTTTAGGCATGGCGCAGAGGCATAAGTTTGTCAAGATCGTGTGAAGTGAACTTTTTATCATCGTCATGAGGACCTGTTTCACGTTAAGAAAAGCGGGTTGCGTGTTATGAGGATGATGGTCGAAGGACGTGAAGCCCGTGTGTGGCGGAGAGACGGACCAACCCAATTTAACTGCTGGCTGGAGGGTTGATTGCACGATAAATCTCCTCTTGGGCTTGTTGATCCATAGGATTGGAGGTAGATGTTGCCTGTTGAGGTTATTTTTGTTGTTGAGGCGGCGAGGGGGCTTTCCTCAAAAGCAGGGCGAGGGCCCATTTTACCGTTGGCCACCCGAGTTGATAAGCCGTGTGAGGCGTCTTGAATTTGGTTGATTTGAACACGGAAGTTGGACTTGAACTTGAGGAAGTTGAGGGCACGCCATGGTGGTGTGACCCCATTCATGACAATGATAACATTGAGCCTTTGAAGGATCAAAGGGAGGACGGTTGCCTTGTCCCGTGGGCTGGCGAGATGCTTGCGCTTGTTGGTACCGCTTTGCGGTTGTTGAGTTTGATATTCTTGAGGCTGATATATTTGTTGTTGTTGGTGGTGCGGACTTGAAAGACCATTTTGTTCTGAAGGGTGTAGGATGAGAAGAGTGCATTCTTCCATTGCGTGGTTGCACATATTGCATCTTTTACAATGAGGAGGTCCATTGGAGGAGTTGCATTCATTCCATGAGATGGCCTTGATGTTTACAAATATGACACCCGGATCTGTGGCGTTGTGGATTTGTTTCTTGGCCGGCCAATTTTGTGGAACCATGGGCGGCATGAAAGGAGTTAAGCGGAGAGCAACACCTCGAGAAGAAACATTGACCGAGTGATTGACCGGTTTAATGGCTGCGGAGGCTTTGGATCTGTATTCTCGTCATGAGTCGAATAGCGGGGAGGAAGGCCCTGCGAAACCGGACAAGAATCGGCTTTGCGTGGGGTACCTCCTCTGGAGTTTCCGGGGCGAGAATGTGTAGATGGTCGCAAAAATCCTTGGCGACTCGGAAGGTGGGCTCTTCTGCCGAAGGTCATTGAGTTGCTTGAGGAGCAACCGATCATGTCCGTGGTGCCATAATGAGACGAAAAGCGGTTTTCATTTCATGCCAACTCGTTTCCAGTGACTTTTGTTGGCCATTAACCAGCGATGAGGGTGCCTCGGCGTGGTTGAAAAGATATGAAATTTGAGTTGTGGCTGCGCATGACCATTCAAAATGGCCAAGGCTTCAAATTCCTCCATGTGGTCTTGAGCACTCGATCCGAAGGTTTGCCTTTAGTGTTTCCAAAGGTTGGATAAGTGGAAACTTCAAATTATGAGTGGGAGATGAAGGCGCTGAGCGTCGCATAGGCAAGTGGATTTAGTGGAGGATATGGAAAACATAGAGAGGTGGAACACGGGTTTGAGAACACGGGGTGGAACCGAAAAAACGGGTGGTCGGAGAAGGTAGCATCCGGTGGGGTAGGACCTTGAGAACCATCCTCATTAGGCTTGAGATCCGAGAGTTGGTAAGCGGGGAAGTGCGTCTTTGAAAGGATGGAGAATGCGGAAATTCATAAGCGTGGGAAGGCGAGAAGGAGACTTGAGGGTAGCCCATCCCGGCCCGGAGTGAAGAAGGTTGTGATGGTGAGGGGTATGAATATAGGTGCTCTCGAGAGTCCGGAAATAGTGAGGCGTGGGCTGAGCAGGGGGTATCTTGTGGAGATTGAGGTTGAGAACAATGCCGATGAAAGGTGGGGGAGACCCCGGTCTAGAATGAGCCACGAGGGTAGGAGGGGCCGAATGAGCTCGGGCGATAATCACGACCTCCCTCAATGTCATAAGCAAGATCATACATATCCCGAACAGCCTCGGCGTCGTTGATGGCGCTTCGGTCGGCCGCCGATTTGGCAAAGAAGTTCTTCAGAGTGAAACCTCGAGCCGATTATGATGGAAAGAGAGGAAAAAAGAAAGATCAGACCGCTAAATGGCGCCGGTGTTTGGGGTCCGGGTTCGGGGAATCCTCGCGCGCAGATGACCCTCAGTGAGGACCCTGGATCTAAATCCGGGGGGCTATGTCCACGCGGGATTTGCAAAAGAACCAAGAAAAAAGAGAAAGAAAAGCAAGAGAACAATGAGATCACAATAATGAGAACAACTTCCTTGATGTCAATGAAGATACATGAGCTCGCTTAATCGAGAAAACCTGAAGTGAGACAAGACTCAAAACTCATCTAAAAACTCATGTGCTAGCTCTACTCATATATATAGTACATTGGCTTTTGGCCCAATATAGACACTCGACTCGATTTGGTGCCGACTCACGGAAGGAGGCCCGATTTCGAGGATCTTTGGCGGTGCCTCTTGAAATGCATGAAATCACGCTGACGCTGACGCAGGTGGTGACGGGCCGTCACTTGTCTGAGCGCCTCCTTTCGACGGCAGGCGTGGGCTTTGACTGCGTGGTCTGCTTGGTCTTTTGCGGGGCCTTTGACGACTGACCCGTGCCTGACTGCAGATCCTTAGTCTTGACTTGGTCTGTCGTATGCATGAATAGTCCTGTACCAGCACGTACAGGACTAACAGAAGCAGGCAAAATATAACAAATTCATTGCTTAGAACTAACTAATATCTATCTAAATAAAAGGCAAATCTTGTCGGAATAAAGGCGGTCGTGATCTTTTAGACAAGTAAATTCAGCAAAATTGGTAGATTCATGTATATTCAGAAAAGTGTAAGTACAATAAATTTTTTATATGATAGATATTCTCACTGAGTTGCTGGCACAGATTCTATATTTAAGCCAAGCTCTGCTGCTATTCTTCTTACACGTTCATTTGCTGTTGTATAGAAAGCCATGGAATGATTAAAGAAGACCAAATCCAGAAGGAAGATCCATTAAATCTAAGAGGACGGATTGCAAATCTAAAGCTGAAAGTGATGGAGAAGGAAACGAATAGGAGACTAGCCACAGAAGAATCGGATGATCAGGGCTAATTCCAAGCAGATTGGAATGTCAGTGGTATAAAGAGAAGGAAAAATGAGGTCAAGGTAGACCTGTACACTACAAAGGTCGTCAGAACAGGCAGATGTAGTACAGTCAGAACAAGGAGATGTAGTTCAGCCACTGCCAAAACCCTAATGCATCTAATCCATCCCCTCCAGCCACTGCCGAAACCCAGGTCTGTCTATTGCAGCTAATCCATCCCCTCAAAAGTTCCTGTTCAAGGTCTGCCACCAGCATCCATAATCGAGCTTCTGCCCCGCATCCCCCCTACCGGGGGGACTTGTACTGAATCTGTTGCCTTTTCTCTGATCGACCACAAGGATCACCGGAGTTCAGCAAAGGGTTTTTTTTTTTTTTTTTTGATAGAGGAAAGCGAAACCATTGTTCTAAATTATCTCTCCTCTTACTAGCGCCTGCGCCTTGCCTTTCTCAATTTGAGGCCTCTCTCTCTCCTCTTTTTTTATGAGCAGTAGCAAGAGTTTCAAAGTCAAATTGAAAGTGTAGCTTAATCCAAAAAATAGAAAGCTTCTTATTTCCATATAAAACATGATTTCTTGATTTCAAGATATTCGGAGGACGAGAATGAACTATAGTATTTGTAAATTAGTCATCCGATTGAAGAATGGATAAAAGGTCTTGTTTATGGAAATTCCAAACTTACTAGATAACCAAGACCAAAATCCATTTAACTTATTACAAAAAAAGATATGACTCATATTTTCATCATTACCACAGAGCATTGGACAATTTGAAAGAATATTAGAGTTCCTTCTTGATAAAGTATAAAGATTATTTAAACTGCCATTAACAATCAACCAAATGAAATAAGAAATCTTGGGGGGATAATAGGAATTCCAAACATTGGAGAACAAGGCCCTAAGCTGATCAGAGTTGATGTAAGAAGAAATGGTCTGTGATGTATCCGTTTCGGTATATCCTGTGGTGAAATGCCGCAACTGCACGATTTGGTGAGGTAGTCCAATGCCTTCGTGTTAGTTGACAATATCCCAGTATCGACTCTCATAAAGGCTGTGAAAGAACAGAATATCGAAGAAGAACCATATGCAATACAAGCGGAAGTTCCTAAGACTCGAAAGAGGTCTTATAGAATGGTAAATCGAACATCACGAACACCTGCTACCCCATGCAAGGTTGATAAGAAAATCAACTGCGCCTCTATTCTAGACTTCAAGTCCATGATTTGCTACATTCGCAGATGCTGTGCCCTTTTCTCCACCTGCGAGATCAAATGCATGCGAAGTTTCTTTTGGAACATGAGTGCATTGGACAGGACCACCTTTGCTTATAACATGCTTGACCTTTGCTCAGAAAATGGGCAAGTCCGGAAGGTGATGCTAAATAACAAGCAAGTATGCTTGAAAGCATGGCACAAAGCTTGCAGCATTCCAATGTCAACTTTCTATAAGTGGCGTAAACTTTTCCTTGCTGGTCATAGGGTTGCTGAACATGGTAATACGGGCTCAAAGAAACCAAGGTCGCACACTCTAGCAGGAAATGCCCTACTGTCTATGTACATAGATGAGGATGCAGAGACGATGCCCCACAGGTCAAAAATCACTAATGAAGGTGTGAGAGCTTAATGTGAAGAGGCTCCCCTTCGTCCCTAATAAAGAAGGACATTCTCACGAGGTGGATGCCAGTGTAGTGGAGATGACAGGAAGCACATCTCCCCATCATCATTCTTATGGGGGTGGAAGTTACACCACCCAGAGGTTGTAATTGTGAAGAGGATAGCTTTCTCCAAGTGCAATAGTTGTATTGTAATAAAAGAGAAAATGGCTAAGACAAGAGATCCAATAGAGAGAAGAGAATTGCAGATCGAAAGGAAGGCACACATGACAACACAGATTTCTTGTAGGAGCCTGTATTGGTCGTGGAGAGCTTTATCGCATCGTGCTCCTGAGCAAGCTCTGACAATCATTCATGACAAGATGGATTAGAACAAGACAATGGTACCTAGATTGGAGAAGTTAGCCAAATCAGTGTGGAGAGGAGAACGCTTGAAAGTAAGTGTGACAGGTGCATTGATGCATGGCCATGGTATTGGGGCTCTGGGCCATTTTTCACTAGATTTGTGGAAGGATGATTCTAATTTTCATATTGGGCCCTTGAACCACACGCTTAAAATCCTGGAGGATGCTTCGAGAGACAGCTGGGACCATTTAAGAGAAGTTGAGCACCCTGATTGTGCATGGGGAGCAGTAGTCCTCAACACTATGGCATTGAGGACTAAAAAGGTCAATAGCACTGGACAAGAATTTATGGCCCCTCCTAGTGCTCCAGTTCACCCCAAGCATCTACCTAGAAGGCTATATTTACAACTGGACAATTGCTCTGGCCAGAATAAGAACAGGTATCTCTTTTCATACCTTTTTTATCTTGTATGGCTGGATTTCATAGCTTGGATTTATGATGGTCGGCCATACCCATGATGACATTGATGCATTGTTCGGAAATTAGTCAACATTATTGTGCAGGTCGGATGCACTCACCATTCCTGAACTAATGCAGCTATTTCGAGAGTGTAGTACCAAAGCACCGACGCCATACCTAGTCACTGAAGTTCCTGATTGGAAGTCATAAGGATACATTCCTGACAAGAAGGATCGCTTGGTTGGCCATCTGGAGCCCCTGCTCTTCAAATTTGTCATGAAAGATGGATGGCCACTTATGTATTACAAGATGAGGCCAGGGCATCGAGAATGGCTCCCTGAGAATGGAATAAGAATGTGGAAGGCAGATGCAGATGGTATGCCAATAATACCTACAGGAACACCTAAGGCTGTGAAGCCATATGATCCTCAAAGATATGGGTGCCTTACGCTCGTCCATTGCGAAGTACATGATGCATTGGGCAAACATATCTCATGGTGGTGTAAACTCATGGTCTAATGCCTACATGAATGAGGTTATTGACTACTAGTCGACTCTGATGCATGCACTTGGACAGGTCCCACCTGGAACTCAGGAAATTAGAGACTTCTGGCCTCTCAGACTCAGTAGACAGTCCGTGCTAATGGAGCCTGAGTCAGTAATGCTCGACGAGTACATAACATGTCCGCACTATGTCGGCCCTGCAAAGGATAAACCATTCGATCCCTACCAAGATGTCAAGATGGGTATGCTCTTGCTCATTAGACCAGGAGACTCATCTCCTGCATGGATGGCCTTTGTTGAAGAGGAGCTTGTGCAAGACCCAACTCTTCCCCACTACGAAGAGGTGTTTGTGTCTTGGTGGGAGCCGATAGCAAGAAAAGGTACCTCTTATGAACAACAAGATAGGGATGGCGGCATAAAAGGTGGAGGCCAAACCGAACGACAGGCCGCGTTATCAACATCTCAAAACCATAGACTATGGTTGGTCGGGTCAAGGACAAGCCTCGGATAATCTTGATACTGCGAGTGTAGCGACTCAATTACAAGAATTCTTGGCCAAAGAGCCCTCGGAGGACGGAGATGAAACTTGAGTCTACAAGGTACATTAAAATAGTTATTTTTATTACTCTGCATTTTTCAGATTAATACAAGTGCTCTTATGCATTACTATATCTTATATGCGAGAACATCACTACATTATATATTGCTGAAATTGACGATTGGCGGTTGTTGCTTGATGGGTCAAAGATACTACCCATCAGCAACAACCGCCTGCTATAACGTGAAATATGGTTGTCATCTGATATCCTTGACCAAGCTACCTCTGCAAGGTTCAACTGCAAGACGTCCTCTGCCAGGGGCTCAAATTTTGGGACCTGCTCGGCTCTTGTGCATGCATTAAAGTCTCCAAGCAGCATAATCATGCCCAACTGTTTGTGCTGCTGTATGTCATCATATAGATCGACATAGGGCTCCAATCTATCCACACCCGAATGAGTATTATAAAAGTTGCTCTACGATGGCGTTCCGGAAAAATATCGCCATAAATACGTGATATATTTCCGTTAAAATCACTATACAAGTCTATCCTTGTATACCATAGATTGTGGCACTAGGGGGCATGACTAAGTTATTCATATAACTTAGCCAACCTTAGGTTAAGGCCATTTTCCACGTGGCCTTAACCTATTGGGCACCCGCCACGCGGACTTACCCTATTGGAGCCACGTGGCATAACATGTGAACCCTAACCTATAAAGGCCTAAACCCTAACCCTAGGCCTCTTCTCTGGCTCCAGCAGTCTGGGAACCTTCTTCGCGCTCGAAACTCCGTCTCGAGAACCATTTGTTATGGCATAGCCTAGCAAAGCCCCCGGGTGTGAGCACATCGGCCAGGAGTGGGAGCTACCTCGAACACTTGAAGACCATGGAGACGCCAGGATTGGGAGGGAGTGCTTCCGGGCGGTATGTAGAGTAGTGCTCTTGGTAGATCATCTGGAAGTTAGCACTCAGATGGGTTAGTATTTCGTAGCTAGAGTAGAGCCATCCTAGAACCCTTATTCAACATCTTGAACCCTAATCAAGGAACCCTAACTGTAAGTTAGATATGTATGATTAGGTTAAGATGTTCTTACTATGATTATCATGATATGATGTTATGTGATGTTGGTTGATCATGTTTGCTCCTCTTGTATTGGGAAGGGGGGTAGAGACCTAGAGCCATATGTAGTATGCTAGTTTAGATCCCTTAGTTCCTATTAGATGCGGCCTGTGCATAGGAACCCACCGGGCTATGGAGGCTATGATGTGACTCAGCACTACACAACGGGGCTAGAGGCAATGCGGAGGGAGGATCCCTGCTGTGACGTCCCCTACTCGTATACGGTGCACTCACCGTATACAAACAGGAGTTCATCCCCCATACCAGCTCCATGCTAATACAGGGCCCTCCACATGACACTGCAACCGTGACGGGTTCCAGTGGGAAGAGTGGAAGGGTCATTGCACCCCGTCTCCCTCAGGGCCTACCTAGCTGCGGAAGCGTAAACATACATGTCAGTAGCACATACATCAACATCATATGACCATCACGAAGGATGGTCCTCCACATATCTGCATAGACAAAGATCAGCACTGCACATAGGAAATCCTACCCAAGGCTCAGACTCAAGGGATGACTGACGGCTTGGGTCTCCAGAGTTCATTGCAGACAGAATTCATGGCAATGGATTTGGCTGGCATATGAACATGGCTTAGGGTTGTCCACTCCATCCGCCCCTCCTGTGCACACTTTGCAGAGTGGTCTGAAAAGTGTCGGGACCTGACTGTAGCCCGCCGGATGCATAGCCAAGAGGGCTACTCCTGGGCTCATCTTCCCAGTTCCGATGGGGCAGGTAGGGATCACTCCCTCCAGAGATCTACATGCTGACTCAAGGTGGCTAGAGGGCCGCGCCGTATTCGGTGAACCCTTTGGAAGGTGAACACCACCCCACGGGTGTCGAGCCCATGCCTTGCCCGCACGCAGTGGCAAGCCATTGGACCTAGCCACAATGGTTCCCGGTAGGCCTTACACACCAGAGGAACCGTTCATGAGTCAGGACATGAACCTCCTTCTCAGCCAGTCTGGCCCCTTCACCCACATCCCGGTGTGGCTCTTGCGCACAGGCCGAATCTACAGTGTGCTAGAGAGGCTACTCTAGGAGCATCAACTACAAAGCTTTAGGTCTCTACCCCCCTTCCCAATACAAGGAGCTCATAGAGATGCATCATCCATATACTTCACAGAGAACTAAAGAACTAGATCTAATCTACAACATAGAGTTAGGTTCTTTAGTTAGGATCTGCTATCTAGAGATCTAGAGGGCTGCTATGGGCAATCTAATAGGCTAAACCTACTAATTCAATGACTAAAATAGGGTTTAGACTATCTAATTGGCCAAATACCTGATCCTTGAGGGGCTCCTCCTGATCTGAGCTCGACCATCCTGCTGAGACGCTCGAATCAAGGGAGACTAAGGATGTAATTCTCCCGTGATGCAGGATGCGGTTTGGTTTGTTGAGGAGGCCAAAGCAGGAGTTCTAAAAGCCCTAAAATCGAAAATTGGGCTAGTTAGGGTTTCCTTCCCTATATAGACAAGGGGGTTGGTTAGGGTTTCCAATTATCCCCTTTTGGCATGTGGGATAATTGGAAATGGGCCCACTTGCCTTTAAGGGCTAGGTGGCCAAATGTGCACACATGGAAATGTGTGCCCACATTAATGTGTACATTGAAAAATGTGCACATTAATTGCACCTATGGGTGTGGCCCACTTGGCATGAAGTGTCCACTTGTAAATGTGTGCCCCATTAATGTGTACATTGGAGAATGTGCACATTAATAGTTGCACATATTTCTGGCAAGTTGCCCCCTAGGGCTACTCACCTGGCTACACGCTAAGCGTACCACGTCGGTGGAGTGGCGTGTGCGGCGTGACGCAGGGCGATGCGGTATACGCCGTCTGGGCGTATCGCGTCTTTGAACGTCACATTCTCCCCACCTTGAAATGATGCTGTCCGCAGCATCGTCGGTCTCCCCACCTTGGGATCATCGTAACCTGCAATCAACCTGATACATACGATTACTACTATAATTCCTACACATTTATTAAAATTACCTTAAGGTAATATTTTTATGACATTATCACATCATTATATTATGAAATAACTTATCAATTCACAACCTTACTAAACGAATTACTTCAAAATTCACTTAACATTACGATTAAGTTTATCAAAATTTTAAAATTACGTCCGAGGTACTCCTCATTTCTTGCAACACATTCCAACAAAATTTGTGTTGCAAGTCTTCGTAGCTCGACCTCCTTGCCCTCCGGCGCACTCTATTGGCCTTCAGGTCGACACTACGTTAGTACCATTTAATTATTAATAAAATTTTTGGTTATATGGTGACCACCCCACCTATCTACATGGATGCATGGCTAATCTCCCGGCGTAGGAAGAGGGTGAATCTTCCATTATGGCGCGGAGGCGGCCTATATGCCTATATGCCGCTCATGCCTACACCTCTAGTTGCCAGCGTGGAGGATATCCTTTCGCTGGGTATGAAGGATAGATTCCTCCTATCAAAGCATATATGGGGCTAAAGGTGCTTTCCCTATCAATGCATTCCTTCATGACCTCCTTTTCTCGAGGGTGCGATGCGCTTCAAATGGAGCAGTAGACTTTCTAATCTACCTTCCACTCGCCCAAAAGCGGAAGCTTGGCGGTCATGCCTACATTGACATTACACCACGCCCTAGAGATCACCGTAGTGGTCCCATCATCGGTAACAACGCATGCGACCCCTACTAAGTATAGGTTGCATCGTAGATTAATCTTAACTACACGGAATTAACCCACGCCAAATCGACATGCGAGGCGATTTCTTGAGGAGATGACCTTGCCGCCCCATTGCTCCATAAACTATGGATCTTTGCTTTACTAAATCTTTCTTAAGTACCCGCGTCAGCGTCTTCCACAGCGGTAAGTGTTTCCACTTGACCAATATCTTTGGAGGAATTCGATCTCCTCGTTTTCTTGAAAGCTTTATCAAGAATCATTGCGGAACTATCTCCATTTTGCTCCTCCGTCATTTCCAACAACGTTGGAGAATCAAGACTTAAATGCGGATTTGGGTATGCTTCTTCAACAAACTCACGTGGAAGACCTTATGAATCTTTAGGTGTTACGGCAAATCTAGCTTGTAGGATTGATTACCTACTCTCTTGACTATTACGAAAGGTCCGGCCCACCTTGGAGCAAGCTTCTTGCAATTGCCGATCCCGAGCCGCTGCTTCACCTTGATCTTGAGCCAAACATCATCTCAACTTTGAACTCTCTTCTTTGTTCGATGCTTGTCGGCGATGCTCTCGACGACTTCTTGCTGCTTGGATAACCTCGAACTTCTTCCACAAGCTTCTTTGCATATCGGCCAACATCTGGCCGCGAAACTTCCCACTTTTGACACGGGGTTGTGCCAAGTATCCGGAGTTAGGCGATAGCGTAATTGATCATAAACGGCGACATTTGGGATGATTCGCTTGGTGCTATTGTATGCAAACTCCACCAAGTGAATAAATTCTTCCCACATACTTTGCTTATTCCGGACATAGTTTAGTAGCATGTCCTCCAAAATCTCGTTGGTCCGCTCCGTCAGGCCATCCGTCGAGGATGGTATGCCGCGCTCATGGATAGCCGCCTGAATTGTCGCAAAGAGGTCTTGCCAAAAGGGCTCATGAACCGGATCCCTGCCGGGAGATGATCTCCCTTGGCATGCCATGAAGCCTGAAGATCTCTTTGGTGAAGAGCTTTCTTTGTATCCATAGTCTGTATCTGTGGTCCGCAAGGCACAAAGTGTGCCATCTTAGACAACTTGTCGACCACTACCATCAAGGCATCCTTCCCTCTTCTTCGTTCTTGGGAGTCTGTGATGAAATCCATTGATTACCTCCCACTTAGCGTTTGGCACCGCTAATGGCTCTAATGCCCCGGAATTCAAAGCTGCTCTTCGCCGTCTGGCTGGCATAGCTGACATTGCTTGATGTAGCGAGCTATTTGCTTCTTCATTCACGGCCAATAATAGGCTCGCTGCTTTTTGAAATATGTTTTCATGAATCCCGCATGGCCGGCTATTGGGCTGTTGTGCGTGTCATGGAGGATCAACTTCCTTACACACGATGATTCGAGATGCGCACAACTTGTTCTTATGGTATAACAGGTTGCCTTCCTTCTTATAATGCTTGAAGGCCTCCCGCTCTTTATCGGTTCTAGCCTCCTTGGAAAGGCTTGCCCATACTTCCACGAAATCCACATCCGTTGGCAAGGACTCTTCAATCCTCTTACCAAAATCGTTGGATATCGTCGAAATTGCGTTGCAATGCACTCTAGTTGTCGGGGATGCCTTGAAAGCGCATCGCTACCACATTGAGCTTCCACGGCTTGTAGACTATATCAAAGTCGTACTCTTCAAGGAACTCCATCCACCTTCTACGCCTCGGGTTGAGGTGTGGTTGTGTGAATACATATTGGGGCTACGGTGGTGCGTATCCAAGCTGGAACTTCCTTCCCAAAAGGTAGTGCCTCCAAATTCTTAATGCCACGACAACCGCCAAGCAATTCGATCGTGCGTGGGGTAGCAGCGTTTCGGCGTCGTTCATCTTCACGGAATCATACGCTACCAGCGCTCTTCTTGCATAAACCTTTGCTTTTGTAGCTATCTTGCTGCATCTGTTGCTACAAGCTTATCTTTTTCGGTCCGGCGGGGTTAAAGGCTGGGGCTGTTGTTAAAGCTTCCTTCAACAATTCAAACCACAGCTTGGGCTTTCTTGTGCCAATGCTACGCCCAATCTTTCACTTTCTCACCCAGCGTCAAAATGCATTAGCGGGGCTGCTATCTTAAGCAAAGTTCTTTCTGAACTTCTGTAGTACCCTGCTGGTAGAAACCGACTTCATGCATTCTTCGGGCGACCCTTTGAATGGCGGCTTCAATCTTTGCGAGGATCCGTCGAGATGCCTTCTGGCTGAGATCACATGACCCGGATACTCCACCTTCTCTACATTTGCAGTGGCGCCCGGCAACTTAGGCGTACAACTGGTGCCTCTTCAACTTCTCGGCACTCTTCTCAAGTGTTTATGCGTGCTCTTCAAGGGATCGCAATACACCAAAATGTCATCAAAGAAAACAATCACAAAGGTGTCTAAAAAACTCCCGAAGATGTCGTTCATGAGCCTCATGAAGCGTTCGGGGGCATTCGATAAGCAAAAGGCATTACCGTGAATTCATAGTGCCCATCTGGCGTTAAGGCGGTCTTATGGATATCTTCTTCCTTTATCCTGATCCGATGATAACGACCTTAGGTCGATTTTGGAGAAGATATTTGCACCTTGGAGCTGATCCATCAAGTCATCCGATGGGGGAGGCTGTACTTGTTCTTAATGGTGTGCTTGTTCAAGCGCCTATAGTCTATGCACATCCTTAGATCGCCATCCTTCTTCTTAACGAAGAGAATGGGCGCTCAAAAGGCGAAACACTAGGTCTAATAAAACCTAGGTCAAGCAGCTCCTGCGAATCGCTTCTTTACTTTCTCGGCAATTCTGCATTGTCATTCTATATGGAGCCTTGCTCGTTGGCTTTGTTCCCGGTTCGAGTGCAATTTCGCACTCAACTCCCCTATATGGAGGGCTGCTTGATCTCATCGGAAAGAGATCATGGAACTCCGTGATCGGCTTAGCTACTTGCTTGGCAACTTCTTTGAGCACCTTGTCTTCTTTGCTTCCTTAGATTCGGCTCACTAATCTCAAGCTTGAAGATGTATGTCACTTGCTCACTCTTGATGCACTTGAACAGCCGTTTAGAAGACATACACTTTGATGATGGGAACAACTTCCTTAAATTATCTCAATGATCTTGCCGTCGGGCGTTGGGAAGGTCACCTTCGGGCTTCCACGATCGATAATTTTGCTGCCCAAGGTACTCCATTCCTATGATCAAGTCATACTTGCCAATGCCCATTACGCCACGCCCCATCCGGATATTAATGCACGGCAAGTCGATGTCGGTTAATTCTCTTGCCTTGCCGTTCATTTGCACCACTTGCTAAAACAACGGGTCTTGGCTTTGACTTTAGCGTCTTCTAACTTCAATCGAACCGATTCCGGGGATGCAAAGTTATGGCTACTTCACGAGTCTATCAAGACTATGAAGGACTTAGCCTTCCCTACCGCGGGAAATTACCTTATCGCGGCTCTCTTGCTCTGCGTATCTATTGCGGCAAAGATATGACACTCACCACGAGATGTAGTCGGCGGGCCTCGGGCCAGCCGTCGTCGTCCAGGCAAGGGTCCCCTCTCCCCAACTCGCTAGAGCCGCACTCATGGCGTAAAGGGGTTCTTTGTCGCCCTATGGCACGGTTGGAAGCACACGAAGCCTAACCGCTTTTTTATGCACTCCTGCCTCTTTTCGCCCGGGCATTGCACATAAAAGGATGCGCTGCTTGCTGGAGTAGTTTGACCCCTCTGCTTGTCCTTGAAGGACACACCGCACCTTCTCCTTTGTTTCCCACGGTTCCCACCATATGGGGTTCTATTTGAACTGGACACGATTTGGGTCAGCCAGGGGCTATAGCTTCCTCGTAAGCCTTGCCTTTATCACGAAATCACGCTTCGCCGCCCGCTATTACGAGGTCCCCGACCGCACCGGCTTATAGCCTTGGATTCCGCCTGGAATCTTTGTCCTAGGGTTTATTGCCCTCACAAACTTCTTGCGGATCTCCTCATTGACCCCTCAATATAGCTTTTCTCGCATGCTTCTCTCCCAACTTTGCACATCTGGGTCTTAGCCTCATGATTCCTCAGTATATTTTTCGGGACCGGTTGTTGCCTTCTTTGCAGCTTTGTAAAGCTAACTTTGCATCATCTTTGGACTTATGTTCCCTCGGGAACGTAATGGCTTGAAGGCTTTAGCAAACTTTCGAACTTACAAGCATCCTGCTTAAGCCATGTGCCTTTGCATAACCCTTCCACCAAATCCGGCGGCTCCTTTCAAGTTGGCTGTTGCAACTTTGCCTTTGTCCTTATCCTTCATGCCATAAGCATTTCGGGTACTCGCTCATTTAGATCCGACCCATGCTTCGCTTCCAATCGACTGTTCTCCCCGAAGCGTTCCGATTCGGGCCTTCCATACATTGCCCGGTCGCGGAATCTACCTTCTTACGGTAGTCGGGAGGCCCGGTATCTCTTTGTCGTCCCTTCGGGGGGTATTCCCTCGCCTTCCATCATTTGGTTCCTGAACTTGTTCTTCCTCTTCACCGGTCGGAGTCGAGTGCGAACTTGAGTCGAGGAAGATTCGGGCTGGAGGATCTCCTTCTCTTGCTCCTCTTCTTGTCTCTTCCGCCCTCCGAGAGCTGATGCTTTGCGGCAGGCGGCGTTGCCCACCGAACCCGCTCACGCTTTGCTTGTCGGGCGGTAATGCCTTTTACGCTCGTGTCCGTCCTCATCACGGGCTATCTCCTCCTCGCGGGGTCATGGGTTCCATATCTTCAAATAGGTTCCTTGCGGGGGGTGGTGCGGGTGGGGTTTGCTCTTCTATAAGATCTCGCAGGTTGTCGTTCCCCTGGCGTTTAGGCCTCTAGGCGCATCCACAAGCAATTCATGGCTATATGATTAGTTTCATTTGTTCTCTTGCATTATTTATGTTTGTTGGTATAGTTGTGGGGCAAAAATACATCAACAAAGCATTTAAAGTGCAATAAGATTTATATTCATATATCATATAATATTTCAGATACAAAAAGTCTCCGGGATCAAGAGTTTAACTAGTCTTGAAATCACGCCAGAAGGCGGATTGTCTTCAAGAAACTTCTTAACTTGGGCCGCCCCTACCGAAAGTGACCCAAGTTTCGATGATGCTTGCCGACGAGCCTCCCCCGTATGGCCCTCACCGGGTCTTCTACCCCTCATGGGTCGGATGTAAGGGGCTGATCCATCGCCAATCGCTCGACGTCGGTGGGGGTATGGATAAGTCGAAGAGGTCAAGTGCCATTGCCCTCTTGACTAAGACAAAGATAGTCGACATTTGTTGCTATTCGAGCATGCCCGCGAAGCCCGAGTGCAATCAGCATGAACACTCCTTCTTCGCCTCTGGGACTGAACTTGCGGTGAATTACCGCTATTCTCCCATCCATCAGCAGCGGCAAGTAGTACCTGAGCGACCTGTCGTTGTGTGTCGCCGAAGCTTCTCCGCTTGTTTGGCCTCCAGCTCATTGCCGCCCGTACTCGTCGACCTCAATTTCGGTCGGCTCCTGTAGTCTTCCATTGTGCGGTCGGAGCCTCTGAGGTCGATTCCTTCTCCTTTTTGGCGGGGGTGATATCGGTTCCTTCTTCCCACGGATCCCCATCTGCTCTTGAGGCGAAGGAACTCCTCCTCTGTTGGCGGCTCCCGCTCGTCCATCATTTGCCTTATCTTGTAGGGCCCGGATACGGAGGAGGTCGTCTCCCACACAGGCAGGTGTCGGCCTCCCTCACTTGCATTGAAAAGTCTGCGAGGCTCCCCGACGATGAAGTCGCCCATGTCGGTTTGCCGCGGAGTTGGTGGAGCAGTTCGTCCAACCCGAGCTCCCTCTCCCACGCATTGGGGAAGGTTGGATGTCGTGAGGAGTAGATACCCTCTCAGATTAATGATGATCCGGGGCTAGGCTTGTGATGCCTAGCAGGAGTGGGGGAGCGACTCCCGATGCCCCGCCGGGCCGCCGGGTTGATCGCTCTTGCTCGCTTGGCGCCGTTCTTCGCCCCGAGTCGAGCTCCATGTATCCTTCGTCGTCCGAGCTCTCTTCATCCTCTCTTGCTTCCTGTCCCGCTTGATACTGCAGAATAAAGATCTGCTCTTCCTCCCAAGCTGCTATGGGGTCTACCTCCATCGGAGGGATAGAGGCTGCCCCCATCGGGTTCTGGTAGCGGTGGGATAAAGAAGATGGCTAGGGCGGTGATTAGCCAAAAGTACTTGGTCTGTTGGTATCGTCGGGGACCATGTAGTCGTAGTCTCTAGCGCCTTGTTAGTCAAGTACTTGGCGATGTTGGGGACATCGCCAAAGTACAACTGAAGGGATGGAGGGGAACAAAGTATCCTATGCAAGGGGAACTTGAACAAGGGAGGGTCCTACCCTAGCTTGAAATTGCAACGCTAGCACCGCCTATATCTTTGGGGTTGCATGGGTGTAGCTTGGATGTCAATTTCCTTCACAAAGACTTGGAAGATGTCGTTGACATCCGCCCAAGAAGATGGGGAATCGGGCGCCATACCATCACCGAAAATCAGCGGTGGCCATTGATCTAGCAAGGAAGGGAGTATCGATCGGATCGGATGCGCCTGTGTGGAGCGAAAAGATCGCCTAAGCAGTGGGGAGCAAATTTGCAGGGTGCCAAATAAGAAATGGGGGACTTATTTATAGAAAGGGGAAAACCCTAATTTTTGGATGACCTAGAATTTACTGAAATTAGGCAATTCTGACCTATTAAGGGATGCAATTGCAAGTTTGAAGACTATTTCTAGGGTTTGAGCATGCTAAGGACAACTACTGAACCTATTGTACAACTTGGAGATCATTTGGTGAAGAAATGGTACGAGGTCTCACACGTTGCGCCCAGCCCGATTTCTAAAATGTAGAAATCTGTCCTGGCGCGACGTGTGAGACATGGGTCCTAATTGGGCTAGGATTACTCAATTTAGGTGATCTAAGGCTGTAATTCCACTAAACTCATCGAGTTAGGCAGAATTGACCCCTTACTTGGTCGATTTGGAGCTGTTTTGGGCATTTTTGGGCATGGTCTCTCGCACGTTAGCCGGCCCCGATTTCTAAAATGTAGAAATCACGTCCGGCGCGACGTGTGAGAGACATCGCCTCAATTTTGCTCAAAGCTCCAATTTACTTAAAACACAAGCTAGGGATCGATATCTTGACCTATTTAAACGGGGTTTGAGACTTTATTTACACAAAATTTTCTTTATATTAACAAAATTTTTCCAGTTATTTACAAAACTCAAGGGCGTTCACCCTTGATGTGCCTGGCAAGATACATATCCTGCCTCATGAGGGTAACCCTCTTCGCGTGCACCGTGCAGGCCGTTGAATCTTCAAAATGCTTTACTATGTGTGCTTCGGCCGCCTCTTGTAAACACAGCAGCATCTCGTCGGTCACGCGCATGTCTGTGTTGTATTCTTGTATGACTTCGCGGACCAAACGTCTGGGCGGCTTTTGGGGGATCGAGTTCGTAACTCTTCGAAGTAAAGGATCTCCTTGAGTGCCCTGTCTTCCGGCTTCTTCTTCTTGCTCAGCTTCTTCCACGGTGCTTTCGGGGAGGCTTTGGGTTTTGGTGGAGGGGCTTCGATTGCGTGCGGCTCTTCGTCGGGTGTCCGCCTTCAATCGTTCTCACCCGGTGCTCCTGGTAATATGCGTTGTACGCCTCCCACCTTGCCATATAAGCGTTGTGTTCCCTAATCCTCTTCTGATAGACCTTTAGGGGTCTATCACATATACTTCCATTGCGGCCGCGGCTTTTTGACTCTATCCCGTCCGGAAGGTGGGGCTTCGCTAGCTGTCGGTCCTCCTCCCCTTCTTGGTCATTACGCTCGGGGACCTCTTCCTCTGTAAGGGGGCTTTTGAAGAGCTTTGCCCCCGTAAGCGCCCGACCGCGTAGTCTCCATCAAATTAAAAGTCGGTGGTGGGCTGGGTCTCCCCTCGACGGCTCGTTGATGCCAGGACCTTCGCTCGCTTCAGACCTTTACCGGCTTCCTCTTGCCCCGCTGCGGCTTTGGCCTCCTCTTCTTGGGTCCGGCCGAGGCGTAGTCAGTCGTCTTCCGACTCTTTTGTCCTCGGCTCCCACGGCTCCTTGGCAACCGTGCCCCGGGTGGCGTGCGCAGTCGGCCTCTTCTTCCAGGGGTGAGTTCGGCTGCTTTGCTCTCTCTCCCTCGCTCCTCCCGGCAGGATCTCGGCAGGGGTTGCTCTGGGCTGTTGATGGTCCGCCCTGTTCCCTCGCTTTCTTCACGTGGGTTGGCGTCCTCCCCGGTGTTGCTCTGGCTGGCCGCCTTCCTTCCTCTTCCCGCAATTTCGCCGAGGATCCGTTCCATGACGTCGGCGGTCATCCTCCAAGAGCTTCAGAGGGTCGCTCGGTCCGGCCTCGCTTCCTCGCTTCGGCGAAGATTTCGCCCGTGGAGAAGACATTCCGGAAGAATCACATGCGGAAAGAGGGCTGAGGCTGGTCTTTGGAGGATCCGCCGGGCTAGGCTTCCTTGACCGCTTTGAAGCGGGCCATCATCTTACGGTTTGTCGATCGGAGCTAAGCGCCCGGTGAGATCGCCTTTGATCCACGAGCTTAAGTTCTAGGGAAGGACAGAAAAATGGGAGGGGTCCGGGTCTCATTTATAGGGCCAATTTTAGGTCAACTTTTTAAACTACCTTTTGGGTTGTCTAGAGCACCTAAAAACACCTAATTATAAAGGTCTCACACGCTTCGCCCAACCCGATTCCTAGAATCTAGAAACCCGGGTCTCCGGCGACGACGTGGTGAGACATGGTGGGGCCCACTATTAAATTAACATGTATCATGCTAAAATCTACTAATTCTTAGCTTAAAATTAGAATTATCAAGGTATTTTACTGTAATTTACAACTTTTTTTTTTTTTTTTTTTTTTTTTGTGTCAAGGCGAATAGAAAACGTTATGCCCAGCCCGATTCCTAGAATGTAGAAATCTGTCCTGGTGACGTGTGAGACCACCCTACTTTTTGGATGTTGGCTCATCGATTTTAGTCTTTTTACGTTTCTATTCATTTTAACTGTTACTAGCTTAGCATAAACTACAAAAATGAGAAAAAAAATTTCTCATTTTTTTCGAGGTTTGAGGATCCTATCAAGTTAGTGCTACTGGGAACATGGCGGTGCTTTGCTCTTGGTCTCCAAGAACATAGCTCGATACCATGGCGGACGCCCCTACTCGTATACGGTGCACTCACCGTATACAAACAGGAGTTCATCCCCCATACCAGCTCCATGCTAATACAGGGCCCTCCACATGACACGCGAACCGTGGACGGGTTCCGGTGGGAAGAGTGGAAGGGTCATTGCACCCGCCTCCCTCGGGGCCTACCTAGGCTGCGAAGCGTAAACATACATGTCAAGAGCACATACATCAACATCATATGACCATCACGAAGGATGGTCCTCCACATATCTGCATAGACAAAGATCGAAGACGCGGCACATCGGAAATCCTACCCAAGGCTCGGACTCAAGGGATGACCGACGGCTTGGGTCTCCGGAGTTCATTGCAGGCATGTAATTCATGGCAATGGATTTGGCCGGCATATGAACATGGCTTAGGGTTGTCCACTCCATCCGCCCCTCCCATTGCACACTTTGCTGAGTGGTCTCGAAAAGTGTCGGGACTCGATCAGAGCCCGGCCGGATGCATAGCCAAGAGGGCTACTCACGGGCTCATCTTCCCGCCCCGATGGGGCAGGTAGGGATCACTCCCTCCAGATCTACATGTTGACTCAAGGTGACTAGAGGGCCACCGCCCAGATTCGACTGAACCCCCGGAAGGTGAACACCACCCCCGGTGTCGAGCCCATGCCTTGCCCCACGCAGCGGGGCAAGCCATTGGACCTAGCCACAATGGTTCCCTGTAGGCCTTACACACCGGAGGAACCGTTCATGAGTCGACATGAACCTCCTTCTCGGCCGACCGGCCCCTTCACCCACATCCCTAAGGGTGTGGCTCTTGGCAAGACAGGCGAATACAAGTGTGCTAGAGAGGCTACTCTAGGAGCATCAACTACAAAGCTTTTAGGTCTCTACCCCCTTCCCAATACAAGGAGCTCATAGAGATGCATCATCCATATACTTCTCACGTGCAGAACTAAAGAACTAGATCTAATCTACAACATAGAGTTAGGTTCTTTTAGTTAGGATACGCCATCTAGAGATCTAGAGGGCTGCTATGGGCAATCTAATAGGCTAAACCTACTAATTCAATGACTAAAATAGGGTTTAGACTATCTAATTGGCCAAATACCTGATCCTTGAGGGGCTCCTCCCCGATCCTGAGCTCGACCATCCATCCCGGCAGCTTTCGAATCAAGGGAGACTAAGGATGTAATTCTCCCAGCAGAGGATGCGGTTGCGCTTTTGTTGAGGCAGCCAAAACAGAGTTCTAAAGCCCTAAAATCGAAAAATTGGGCTAGTTAGGGTTTCCTCCCTATATAGACAAGGGGTTGGTTAGGGTTTCCAATTATCCCCTTTGGCATGTGGGATAATTGGAAATGGGCCCACTTGCCTTTAAGGGCTAGGTGGCCAAATGTGCACACACATGGAAATGTGTGCCCACATTAATGTGTACATTGAAAAATGTGCACATTAATTGCACCTATGGGTGTGGCCCACTTGGCATGAAGTGTCCACTTGTAAATGTGTGCCCCATTAATGTGTACATTGGAGAATGTGCACATTAATAGTTGCACATATTTCTGGCAAGTTGCCCCCTAGGGCTACTCACGGTTACACGCTTAGCGCATTAACGCCACCGGAGTGGCGGTAATGCGGTGGCAGGCAAGACGCAGATACGCCCCGGGCGATACTTTGGCCGGAACGCCACACCCGCCGAAAGTGGGGCTACGGGGATCCCATAGTGGGCTAGGCTTATAGTCGGCTCGCCGCCGTGTGGGCCGAGCATGGGTCCGACACACCTCCGGGCGATGGTGTCGCCACCGCCTCTCAAGAGTTGCAAGTCTCGGCTTGGCTCTTGTTTCGGGGGTTCATCGGGTATGAATCGCGGTGTCGCCACGATTCTCTAGCTGCCCGTGGAACCTCTAGATCCCGGAAGGGGAGATGCAACCCTTCCCCGCCGACGGACCGGGGAGATGCAACCGGAGTAGTCCCGATGGGTGATGCCATGGGATTGCGCGAGATCAGGAAGGCTAGAGTCATGCCGCGAGCTCGATCGAGCCCATCCGCAAAGTATGCATAGAGGGGCGGATGGAGTGGTCAACCCTAGCCATTGTCTATAGCCAGCCCGCCATTGTTATGACTCGGGTCGCTCTATCTTGAGGCCTAGCCAAATACCCATCCTCCTTATGAGTCTGGAGCCATGGGTAGGAGCTCTCATGTTTTATGGCATAGGATTATCTTCTTTGCAGTTTGTGGATATGTTGGATGGACTACCCTTCGAGGTAGTATGATGTATTGTTATTGCTAGTTTCGACGTTGTTTATGCTTGGCGTGGATAGGAGTCCATAGGGAAGGGCACGCAAGACATCTTCAGTCCCCTTCCCGCGACTTGGATCCCAGAGTGCGGGATAGACCGGAGGGGTCTGCAAGGGTCAAGGACCGGATGGGGATTTCTCATGAGTGTATGGCCGGTACCGTGATATATTTAGGTGGAGCGTCACAATGGTATCAGAGCAATGTTCTTGGTTGACCAAGAGCTAGCCCTGACCATATCCCTGAATAGGTAGACTAACCGGCCTAGCTAAGGAATGGAATGAGAATTCCAGTCTTGAACCGCGAAATGGGAGAAAATTTTTTCCCATTAGTAGGGTCGTAATTAGATTAAGTATAGTCTAAGTGGTAGAAATAATATAATCAAAAGAAACCTTCTAGTAAATTTGAGCTCAAGTTGTTCATGAACCGCACCTTTCAAGCAAAAATTGAACGAGGAATCGCTCAAAAGAAAGCTTGAAAGAAAATGGCATGAAATGACCACTACTTGGCCCAAAAGAAATAGGAAATTTTGAGCAATAGTTAAGTGTTTAGGAATAGTACCTTAATTAATAACCCATAGTTATAATAAATTTACTCTTAAGAAAAAGTAGCTAATAAACCTATGGAAGCACCTCTACTCCCTAGAAGTTCCCAAAAGGTAGCTTGAACCTCCCTTTTACCCTTGTAAGGTGAATCAGAAGCTAATCTCCGAAGCTGCCATAAGAGTGTCCAATCGGCAACAAAAAATTTAAGATAGATCGACCCAAATGAGCCGCGAATAGACATAATCGACCATTGATAGAGGCAAGATCGCTCGAAGAGGCCACCATCAAGGAAGCTAAGCTGTTAGGAGGACCAAACAAGTAGCTAGGAAGGTTGGAAGCTTCAGCTTGCACCGGAACGTTTGAAGCACTCACGTAGGGCTACGACAAGCAAATCCTTGAGGCCCCCGCGACCTAGGCCAGACGATTATAACTTAGCCACTCAAGCTCTTTCAGACTAATCGCTTCACCTCGTGGAGGAACAATGACTTAGCACTTCAGGTGAATGATCGCAAGGCTCGGGGGAAATTGAGATCGTGTTGTCTGCTTCTGGAGGTGAGGAGCAAGTAGC
Source organism: Isoetes taiwanensis (assembly GCA_021234155.1). Classification (NCBI taxonomy): domain Eukaryota; kingdom Viridiplantae; phylum Streptophyta; class Lycopodiopsida; order Isoetales; family Isoetaceae; genus Isoetes; species Isoetes taiwanensis. The sequence continues at coordinate 1,224,418 of JAJEKV010000149.1, read as the reverse complement.
AAGAGCAACCTTAATAGGAGCAACCCCAGCAATAGGAAGAGCAGGTGAGGAGCAAGCAGTAGGAGCAAGCTCGGCAATAGGAGCAACCCCAACACCAAGAAGAGCACGTGAGTAGCAAGTCAGAGGGAGCAAATCCGGACAAACAGAGCAACCCCAACAGAGGAACAACAAAGAAGGGGAGTCAAAGAATGCGAAGAAAAAGGAAGGAAGAGTCAGAGGGGGGAAGAGACGCGACACAAGGGAGAGGCAAAGGGGTGAAGATAGGCATAGGGTGAGCGTGGTTGTCAGAGAACCACAACCGGACGAACCGGACGAGGATGAGCCCGAGGAAGAAGGACCACAACAACAGGAGAAGGGAGCAAGAGGCTCAAGAAGAAGAGGAGGAGGACGCCGAAGAACAGATGAGGCCTACGCTCGGCAACCACATCCAATGCAGTCCAAGAAGGGCAACATCAGCGAGACGCTACTTAAAGCTGAAACAAGATATGGAGTACGGGAAAAAGAAGGCATCATGCAAGAATTATCTCCACCAATGGATCTAACAAGGTAGCCGACCAGGGTTGAAAAGCAAGCCACCACCACCTCGACTCGATTCTCCGAAGAAGGTCTGCCATGGGCCAAATCCCCAGCATAGTAGAGCTGCTCAAAGATATTCGCATTGCCAACAAAGATACCAAACCGATGATCCGTAAAGTCTCTTTTCGGGTGCCTACATCAAAGGTCTATGCAGGAGTTCAAGATGGGCTACGACTACCAAGGCCACATCAACGACGGTGGGGTCTCGCCAGGAAGTGGCCAAAGCCGAGGAGGCCAAGATCTGCACCCTTGATGGTCCGAGCCCTGCAGGAGGCAGTAGAGGCAGAGCTGGTACAACCTTTTGAAGAAGGCAACCTCTGCGCGATCCATACCAAGCAGGCCCAAAGACCTCCACCCGGCGAGGAGGATTCGCAAGGAGAAGCCGTGAAGAGCTCCAGTCTAGCAAACTATATAAATATAAGTTTTTCCTGTACATTGTTTTTACTCATTAGAAGTAAATTTCATCAGAAATTAATTGCTTGTAGGATATAAAAATGTTCTTGTATAAATTACTTGTAGTAGAATTCTTTGCATCTTACTTAGAATGCTCTTAATTGGCTAAGTAGCATAAAATTCTGACATAGAAATAAAAAATTGGCTCGAAATCGGCGAACCCATCCGAGTCACTTGAATTAGGGCAAAATTGATCCAAATTTCGTACTAAAAGATGTTAGATTGCTTAGAAATTGTCTAGAAATGCAGTGTAGGACTTTAAATTTGTTAAAAATATCTAAAAACAGCAAAAAATGGTCAACTCGGTCGTCACAAGAATGATACAGCTTCTTTCGACTCCTCCACGGTACTACTTGATTGTATCGCCACCACGATATAGTGTATCTCCAAGATACAGATGCAACTTTTGTCAAGTCAATTGTGTTGCAATCACAATTACTAGTCTTCAAAAGTATACATCTTATGCACTCTTGTTCAAGCCAATTGTGCTGCAGACACAATTACTAGTCTACCAAGAGGCATTCCCTATCTAGTATACCATGTTCAAGCCCCTACGCTTGCAATCGTAGTCACTAATCTACCATGGGTATACACAACAAAAGTATCTATTCTTTATTCCAAATAAAGAAATTCAACTTAAGAACTTTACCCATAAGTCTGTCCCATAAGAAACAATTTGAGATTCCGAATCCAAATTTTGCGTCCATATCCTTAACAGCTTCTACGTAAAGTGTCCTCCCCAATGCTTAACACTAAACAAACATGCACATAAGGTCAAGTGTTAATATAGATGACTTCCCAAGTCAAATATTTATATAATTGACTTCCACGGCCAATCAGTCTCTCAGATCACCACGATATGACTCCGCAATCCCAAGCAGGATGCTTTTGCAGTTCTCCATACTCAGGCCATGACAAGCTATTTGTCCCCATGACAACTCGCCTCCACGATAAACTACTTGTCCCCATGACAAGCTTTTCCATGACAGCCCAGCAGTCACCCTTATTATTCCATAATCCCCAAAGGATCATAGAAGTTTCTCCAATAATCCGAACTCGTTCACAACAAGCTCTGGCCCATATACTTCGAACATTCTCCACAAAAGCACCGAGTTTTCTCTGCTATTGATGCTCCAGCTTCGCTTGCAGCAATAGTCACCAAATCCACTCAGTTCCATTAACCCCAAAATGATAATCTCCTCTTCATTCCGTTGCCATGCTCCAGCAAAATAAGAACTAATAGTAGTTCTTGCAGCACATACAAGAACAATGATCTTTACGGCCCTCTGGAAAATTCCTAGCTCCATCGTTTCTGACTTCTTTAATTCCTCTCACAGATTAATTAGTGAGTCCAAATTCCACTAGTGATCCCATTGCCCATGGTTCCCAAAAGAATCGCAAACCTCTGCTCTGATACCACTTGATACAATTCATGTATATTTGGGAAGTTGTAGCAACACAATAGAACCGTAATGAAATAATAGAACACCGGACTAAAGAAACTTTATTCATGCACAAGTGATATGGCAGCACCATTAACCACCCAACCGGATCCACTGGGTTATGGCAAAACACAAGTGCTCTATGGCAAATACAAAGCCCTGGCATTTAGCTTATTGGCCTTCCAGACTAATCTAGCTACTCCAAGTAGCCACACATCATAAAAACAATTGCAGATCTGTGAAGTCGCTATGGCAGTGTTCTGTGACCCCTTGTCACCTTTTCGGTCATTACTCTCTCCTTCGGATGAACTACAGAATGTGCCACCACAATTCGGAAACTAGACTCCGAGCCGGTTCCAACGAAGTAAAGGTCGCTTCAATCGGGGCTCTGTTTGTGGAGATATATCCAACTGAAGTTTCAGTTCTATTTATAGACCTCTCAAGCGACTTTTTAGCCTTTTTTTCACTGGGCAGCTTGCCTTTTTTCTCAAAATATCTCCTTGCCTTTAATTAGATTATATGACTTATCATATGGGACATTATCTATGATCTTTTTCTCAACCAATAACCATCCCAATGATAGTGCCTCGACCCCTGCCATAAATATCAATTGTTCTTCACACCCACATGCTATGTTATCCTACGCCCCTTTATATTATTAGGTGACCTTAGGAATAACATTTACATAGTATTTGCCATAATTCCAATAACCCATTCACCGTGGACCACTCCCCCGTGCTTGCTCCATATCACGCAAAACGCCTCTGCGTTTGCGATGCAGACCTCATTTGCGCGAACCAACTCGGTTTGCCCATATTTGCACTTTTAGATATTTTGTTAGCATGGAAAAAGTTGCTAGTTAGTTTAGGATTCACCCAAATAGACATTTTAGGTAGTTCTTAAAATTATTGGCTTTTAGCAAAAATCGAGGTAGTAGGGTCGGACCGCGCAGAAGGCTTGTGCGTTCTTGTGCGTTGAGAACGCAGACCTCATTTGCGCGAACCAATTCGACTCATAATTGTCTAGGAATTCATTCTATCTAGGTAATTCAGTCTAGCACGCCAAGTACACCCAGTGAATAACTCTCTTTCTACCACCCCATAACAGTAAATAAGTACCTTTCTCAGTGCCTAGTAAAGTGTCAAGTGGGTCATTTGAGGTAGAGTGGATAAAGGTATAAAAATAGGGTTTGTAGAGTAAGTAGACGTAAATAATTGTTGTTGTGGTAGTATTTGTTGCCTTGTGCACTTTAGGGCAGTCAAATAGGGTAGGAGAATCTTCGTTGCAGATTCTCGACAGTGGAGCCACTCGACAATATCAACGAATTGAAAGCAGAGGGCAACCTTATGGAAGAAACTTCAGCAAATCAAAGGCCAAGATGGTGTACAGGGAAGCCCGAACACAAATAATAAAGGGGAGGCCAAAGGAAGGACGATTGCGACATCAAAAATAGACACAAGACTTGCCAAGAGGGCTATGCAACAGCCAATGGGCATCATGGCACTTATAAAAGTGATCACATTAGAGGAGGAACATCTCCTAGTCAAGGATATTCTCCAAGTGCCATATTGCCTCGAGGAACGACCCCACATCGATGACTAATGTCACAGCTACGCCACCAAAAAGTAGACTTCATCGACTTATGATATCAAGAGCCCTAAAGGATGAGATCGGACATACCTCCCTCGTAAGGGCAATTATCATAGGTATCCGTGCCATAGTAGTATCAGATTTGGACTTCAAGCAAACATTCTTGACTAAGGAAGTATTACAAGCCAGCAAGGGTGAGCTACTCAGAATAGGAATATGGCGCAGACCGCAACAAACTTCTTCCTCATCAGCCCCGATACTTCGACTCAGCCTACATCAACCTCGCAAGCATCATCTCAAGATCACGACAATCTTCTACCTTAGAGATTGGAGGTCAAACACCATCAAGAAGAGGCATCATGGGGACCAAATACCAAAGATTATTAATTGATCACCAAGATTAGTCCCCGCAGATGGATGCACATAAACTCCTCTCAAAGAAGAGCAGCTTGCACGCTTAGAAGTGGTAAAGCACTCAACATTGTCATCAGCCTTATAACAACAAAGATGCAACCAGCCAGATCTAAGAATAGAATCGACAAGGTCAACACAACAATATCAATTCAGGAGTTAGAAGAATCATCCTCGAATCTCGTAACCTCCAAGGCAGATGAGCGACATGAAAGATTCTAGAATGTGAAGAACATTACCTTCAAGGCTCTAGGATGCATTACACCGAAGCCTTATGTCGCCATCGCGATCAGCAAGAAGTCCACTAAGAGGGATAATGTTAATGAAGGTAATCAGCATCAACATTAAGGACGAGCAGAGTCAGAATATGTTCAATGAAAGGAAGCAGAGCACTTGGATGATCATATAACAACTCCAAGGATACCAGACTTTTCAACAAATTATGGATCATTGCCTTGCTACTCCAACGACTAACGACTACACCAGCTCTAAGCGAGTTAGAGGACCTATCAGATAGTTGAGTATCTTAGAATTATGGGTGATAGCATCCATGATGGGATTGGGACGAAATTTCGAGTAGATTTTTTGTCTTTTCTTTTAGAAAGATGGACCCAAGAATTGAGCAAAGCTTCAAGGATTGGGAAGAAAATGTATGGAGTACAACAATTGTATACATTGCTGGCAGATATCCAACGTATTGAAACCTCTTCGTGAGCTTGATCACCTCGCTAAGAAGGATTCAATAATAGGATAACCGTCGACCATGTATATGACGAGTACTTCCGCAGCATAAGGAATAATCCGACCAAGTGAAGTTTAAGCAATCTAATAAGTCCGGCCAACTTCTTAGATGGCATCCACTCAAAGGTGGGACTATTTCAAGAGGGCAATAATTAAGAAAGGGCAGATCCTAGAGTACAGATTAGATCTAAAACAAGAATAATTATCTAATCATATAGTTTTCTATGTGTGCCCAAAAGTAATGTCATGCCGACTAAACTTGTGGCTATAGGGTTTATGTAAGTAGTTCTTTAACTTGTAATTTTGCACCTTCTAGATGGCGGACATCTTTAAGAGCAAGACTCTTAAGTCTAAATCTAGGTCAGTAGTTAAGGCAAGGCCGAGTAATTAGCAAAGCACCAACGGAACAAGAGTCAAGTTCGACATCAACCTTTGCTTAAGCAAAGTAGAGCATCGGCACCAACTTATGTACATTGGCAATTATGACCTCATAATAAGCATGCAATATTAAAGCTGGCTAAGGCAATAATTGATTATCATAAGCAAGACATACTTATCCCAGCACTAAAGAGCAAGTACCTTATAATTTAAGTTAAGGAAGTAATTCCAATCGTGCAACGCATGTCAGTAAAGCAATTACTTAAGTACATCCTTTATTATAAAGTTTTAGTGTATGTCGTGCATAAAACCCTAAAACTTTCGACGGCCCAGATTTCACTTAAAATTTTGGACGGTCCTTGATTTTGTTAGGGTTGCTCATTTAGGGTTTATGGATTTTTCCTCCTTGCAGACCATCGAACCCTAGCCGCCTTTGGCAATTTCCCTTTGGTGCTCTTCCTTGGTCCCTTCCCTAGGCGCTTTTGTCCAAAGAAAGCAAACATTTTTTGCTTCTCGATCAAATCCAAAGAACAAAATGGCTGCTAGGCTATGGATATGGATTCCGGTTCTCATATCGGCCTTTCTTCATGGAGCACTGCATGTTGCACATTCCGTGATGGCGGATCCGACCCTTTACTGAAGGCGCTGGCCACAGTTAAAGTAAAGCTTAAGATACAGAGCTTCTGGCTATGGCAATATCACTTGCCCCTTTGGATTGGATGGCCAAGAAAGCTCTAGGGTCCTTTTAAAACAAATCTCGAGTTCTAGGGTTCCGCCTCAAGAGAAAACGCCCTTACCTTTTCTATCGAAATAGAGCGTAGTAGAGAAGTGGATGCGCAAATGTAAGGTAGGTTTCCATTGATCCGCCCATTTATCCGCTAGCTCTCCATTGCGCTTTTCCAATTCCATGTGCATTGTTGCCGCAGCAAGCCATTAGCCGGGTCCATAATTTCATCAAAGCTAATGTTCACCGGAGTATCGGTTCCTTCATGAATTTAATACGTGTAAGTTTTCCGTGATTGTCCAAATGGTATATGCTCGCAAGAGCTCCATATTATAATCGGTGCTTAGGTTGCCAATGGAGGCCTCTGCGCTATTTATGTATTCATAGGATGGGTCGAGTTAGCATCCCCCGATCCATCCCATTTCCACCGGGTTGTCCCTTTGATCAATGATGAAGCCTCAGAATCGCCATGCTCCAAGTGGCCATTTGTCGCTGAGCGTAAGGGATGTGTCAGCCAGATAATTATTAGGACCCTTTGCCAAATTGTTTTAGCATTTTCACAAGCCCTAATAGGTATGAAAGTGGTTTGTCGGGTTGTCCACACCAAAGGCAAGGGAAATAGCTGATAATTTATCTATAGTTTCACAAGATTGTGGGCGTGATTACCTACTAACCAACACCGATTTTCACCTTGGCATGCCACCTTTTCCACATTCTCGTTAAGATATAATTTCCTTTGTAATCTTCTCTCAATACCATGTTCTTCGAAGTTTCATCAAGAGTCTTGACGCCTCATTATCTCCGATGGCCTCGCATAATCTTTCTTGCCCTTGGGGTATAGCTTAGCAAGCCCGCAAACACGTGAATGGTTATTTTGAGTTGCCCGAGATGAAGAACACCCTTGAGAGCCCCAAACGCCGACAAGTTCTCGACCCAATAAACTTCAAGTGGGGACTTTGCTTTTTGAAATTAGACCTCGCTTGTTTCGGGCGATGCTTTTGCAAGATCATTAGAGCGTTCTTGGTTGAAGAACAAAAAAATGTGGAAAAGGTATTGAAGATTCACAAGGCAAAAGAAAAGCACTCTGCTAAAGCACAAGCTTAAGTTCAGCTGGTCATAGAGAATGTTGAATTGTGCGCAGAAATAATTTACCGAACTCATTTTGTAGTCAGTGCTCATTTTGTAGTCAGTGCATTCTGGGGAACAGTTTGCAGCAAGTATACATCGATTCTAAATCATAAAACTGGAATCGTTGACCTTCATGATGTATTGAAATGTGCAAAAAGCAGCCACAACAGCTCACAACTTTGGTCAATTCTATGAATAAAGAGCTCCCAGCTTCCTCACGTTTAAAAATAAGTAATCAACTTTAATTTCGTTCAAGAGCTATGCATGGTTTATATACTATATGCACTCCTTGAATTAGTTGGTCCACTTATATTCCACGACATTCAATTGAAGTCTACTTTACCACGAACAAAAAAACAAGCTCGGACTTTTAATATCAAATGAAACATAAAATAAGGGACAAACTTAATATAATGTTAAACTCAAATCGTGTATAGATTATAAGTTCTCAACCCCAACAAATAGTCTTTCTCTTCAGTGACAATGCTAAACTCTAGCCCTCCTATCGTATATGCTACAAAACAAAGAATCTTTCTTCATTCACAGATAGGTGCCAAACTTGAGCCCTCATATCATGTATACTACGAATTGAAATAAGGGAGGCTGATGCTAAACTCTAGCCCTCCTATCGTGTATACTACAAAACAAAGAGTCTTTCTACATTCACAGATAGGTGCCAGACTTGAGCTCTCATATCATGTATACCATGAATTTGAAATAAGCGAGGCACACGTTGAAGATAACAAGGTTCTTCAGAGGTTACAGAGATCGTGCTGTTGTTAAACCTTTGGAAAGTTTTATTATGGTAAAAAGTTACAAACGTTGGATTATTACTGCATGCTTTTCTCATTGCATCCCAAAACATTTACAACCTCTCAACTTATGCCCAGCAACGCTGGGCACCATTACTAGTCATGAGGAATGAGGTCGTACATAAGCTACAAGTTGTCGACCCCGACGACAAGAGTAAGAAGGAAGATGCTACTTCGGAACAGCTGCCTCGGCCAATTTCTAAGTTAATCAAGAAGTCCCATGATATACCTCCAGATGAAATTTGAGAGCTTTTTGCTCTATAGAAGCATAGAGTCTGAAATCACTCTTGCACCGGATGCAGAGCCGATCAGCAAGGCTCTTTATAGAATCAACACTTCCGAGCTAGCAGAGCTCAAGAAGTAGTTGTAGGAGTTGATCAACTTGGGGATCCCTTCGGCCAAGATGGAAGTCTAAAGATGTATATCAACCATGGGCAGCTCAACAAGCAAACGACATAATGGATCAACCCCAAGAAGCAAGATTCGTCTACAAAATCGACTTAAGTTCGGGCAATCATCAAATAAGGATGAAGGGGGAAGATAATTATAAGACTCCTTCAGAACTCGGTATGGACACTCCGATTTCACTGTGATGCCCTTGAGTCTATGGAATGCTCCGCCAACTTGTATGCATTTGAAGAACGACATCTTCGAAGTTTTTTTTTTTGGACGAGTTCGTCATCAATCTCTCTTCAACGACATCGTGATCTACAGCAAATTAATGAAAGAGCATGTAGCCCAATTGAGGGAAGCCATGGAGATGCTAAGATGTCGCCACTCATTGGCAAGCTTTTGAAGCATCAATTTGCAATGCCATCTCCATGTCAGCAAGCGAATTCAGCAAGAAGATAGAAGAAGCCATCTCCCCCAACATGGAGTTCAAGCCCATAGTGGGCTAGTCTTTACAAGAGTGCAAGGACGGATTAAGAAAGAGAAACCTTCAAATATTTTAAAAAAGGAAGGTAATCTTTAATAGCAAAGAATAACTATGCGTACCCAAAGTATAAGGAGTAAGAAAAATCTTCCAGGACACGCATAATAGCCCTATTTCCGGCCATGCAAAATTTATAAAGGCCTACTTCAAGATTAGAAGTAGCTACTTCTGGCCGGGCATGAAGAAGCAGATAATCAGACATATCCAAGGATGTCAATGGAGCCAGCAGACAAAGGCAGAACAACTTCGAATTCCAGGACTTTTGGAACCTTGGGCGGTGCCAGACGCCAAGTGGGAAGTCTTCAGCATGGTTTTCATAGCGGGCCTTCCAAGGACAACAAGAAGCTTTGAAGCCTTGATGGTTGTGGTATATAACTTATCAAAAGAGCACATACTTGCCATGCCACACTATAGACACCGCTTTGGATCTAGCCGTGTGGTCTACATAAGAGTTCTTTTAGGCTGCATGGAATGCATAGATCGATCATCACCAAAAGAGATCTGAAGTTCTTTAGCGACGTTTAGCAAGACTTCTTCAACACGAGCTGCACCAACTTGTTGATGAGTTTTGCTTATCATTTGCAGTCAAATCGGCAAAGGGACCGCACCAACACAATTTTGGAGAGCATGTTGAGAAACTATGATTGGAACAAGTAATCCAAATGGACCGAGTACATCCACCTGGTCAATTACGTACAACAATATGAAGCAAGAGTCATCGAAGATGTCTCCCCCATGATCAGTTACAGTTATCAATGCTTGACCCTAGTTATGTGTCATAATCTAGTGCCCTAGGTGGAAGTTTCTCAACAACGACAAAGATATATGCAAAGAGTTTTAGGTAGAAGTGTGAGAATATCTTCAAACAGCATGGGCACATCTGAAGAGTCTAGCAGATAGACATAAAACTCCTCGATAGTTGTTTTGTTCTGAGAGATAAAGTTTGGCTCAAGTAAAGGTTAAGCAAGGGAAGCTTCGCATCGGCAATTGTAAGAAGCTCGCCCCTAGGTGGGCCGGTCCGTTCAAGATCTTGGAGAAGAGTGGGCTCTCAGGCCTACAAGTTGGATCTCTCGGACCACCTTAAGGTCTTCCATGTGAGTTTATGGAAAATGCACGATCCTAACCCTGAGGAGGTTTTGAATACTCCAACTTTGTTGGAAATGACGGAGGATCAAGTTGAAATTGTGCCTGAATTGCTTCTTGATAAGTCATTCAAGAGGACTAGGTGGTCTCAATTCCTCCAATATTTGTTCAAGTGGAAGCACTTGCCTGTGGAAGACGCGACATGGGTATTGAAGCAGGATTTGGAGAAGCAATACCCAGAGTTTAGGAAGGAGTTTGATGGGCGAGTCGTCTCCGATTTGATCGACGCCGGGAGGTTAGCTTAGTATGTTTCTTAGTTAGTTTTTAAGTTCCGCTCATGTATTCTAGTTAGTAGAGTGCATGTGCCGTAATCTTGGAACGCGGTGGGCGATGATGGGATATGCCTTTAAGGCATTCTCTAGGCCAAGACGCACCATTGAAGAGGTGCGCATGACCATTAGGGTCATGTGAGTGAGGAATGAGGCATGGTGGGCTTATGATGGGACATCGATCGGATGTTTCTATGCCAGCGATGCGGGTACGCACACCGGGCCGTATGAGGGTCATGGTGAAGGTCAAAGTGATCATGCGCTGATGATGGGATCGCGGAGACGCTCCTCAGCTTAAAACCCTTGGGGCATGATGTACAGTGGGTACTTTCGCACCGTAAATCGAAAGTACAAGGTAGCACTTGATCATGGGCTTATGATAGGATCATCTTAAATGGTCCTTAAGCTCAAACCAAAGGGCCATGATCGAAAGTGCAAGGTAGTAGGGTAACCTTTGAGCTAGTAGTTCGGCTCAAGGAGGTAGGTAAGGGGGTGGTCCCCTAAAACCACAAACTTATTAACTTATATATGTTAATGTGCTACTTGTGCGCGCTGAAGGGAAGCATGAAGGAGGGAGCACGTTATTTGAGAAGATAGGAGTCATAGATTTTAGACTAACTATGAACTCCTAAATTTGTTGTAATAATATTATATGTGTATACTTTTATAATAATAGTTGTTATAGCTATATAATTTTGTATAACTTATAAATATAGCTTTATAATTACATAATAAGTAATTAACTAAAAGTTGATCTTTTCAATAGAGTTAAGTTCATATATTCTTGTTGTGTGCTTTTGCAGGATTAGTGTAGGTTAGTCAATTTTAGCGTAATGCCGAGGACAAAGATTATCCTAAGGGGAGAGAATGACGTTTTAGGAAATATACGCCATAAACATGTGATATTTCCAGGTTCGTCACTATACAAGTCTATCTTCATAGCCTTGTATACCATAGATTGTGGCACTAGGGGCATGACTAAGTTATTCATATAACTTAGCCAACCTTAGGTTAAGACCATTTTCCACATGGCCTTAACCTATTAGCACCGCCACACCTTGGACTTACCCTATTGGAGCCACGCGGGCATAACATGTGAACCCTAACCTATAAAGGCCTAAGCCCTAACCCTAGGCCTTTTTCTGCCCAAGTAGCCTGGGAACCTTCTTCAGGCCAAACTCCGCTTTGAGAACCGCTTTGTTGTGGCATAGCCTAGCACAAAGAGCTCCTGAGTGTGAGCACATCGCAGAGTGGGAGCTACCTCTAACACTTCAAGACCATGGAGACGCCAGATTGGGAGGGAGTGCTTCGAGCAGTATGTAGAGTAGTGCTTTTTGGTAGATCATCCGAAGTTAGCACTCCAGATGGGTTAGTATTTCAGAAGCTAGAGTAGAGCCATCCTAGAACCCTTATTCAACATCTTGAACCCTAATCAAGGAACCCTAATCAGAAATTAGATATGTATGATTAGGTTAAGATGTTCTTACTATGATTATCATGATATGATGTTATGTGATGTTGGTTGATCATGTTTGCTCCTTTTGTATTGGGAAGGGGGTAGAGACCTAGAGCCATATGTAGTATGCTCCTAGTTTAGATCCCTTAGTTCCTATTAGATGCGCCTCGGGCATAGGAACCCACCGGCTATGGAGGCTATGATGTGACTCCAACACTACATAACGGGCTAGAGGCAATGCGAGGGCGGATCCCCTTGCCGAAAGTGGGGGCTATGGGGGATCCCATAGTGGGCTAGGCTTATGGTCTGGCCACCGTGTGGGCCGAGCATGGGTCCGACACCTCCCTCGGGCGATGGTGTCGCCTCGCCTCTCAAGAGTTGCAAGTGTTAGCTTGGCTCTTGTTTCGGGGGTCGGGGCCGGGTATGAATCGTGTGTCGCCATGATTCTCTAGCAGCCTGAGTGGACTCTAGAGCCCGGGAAGGAGAGATGCAACCCTTCCCCGCCTCGACGGACTGTGGAGATGCAACTCGAGTAGTCCCGATGGGTGATGCCATGGGATTATGTGATCCGAAGGCTAGAGTCATGCCGAGCCCGATCGAGCCCATCTGCAAAGTATGCAATGTGAGGGGCGGATGGAGTGGTCAACCCTAGCCATTGTCTATAGCCAGCCCCGCCATTATTATGACTCTGGCCCCGCTTCTATCTTGAGGCCTAGCTAACCACCATCCTCCTTATGAGCTCGGAGCCATGGGTAGGAGCTCTCATGTTTTATGGCATAGGATTATCTTCTTTGCAGCTTGTGGATATGTGGATGGACTACCCTTCGAGGTAGTATGATGTATTGTTTTTTTTTTTTTTGAAGAATATAAGAATATATTAAACCACTAGAATGCGATCAAGTACAATGATAAGTGTGGTGCTAAGAAATGAAGTGCCCATCATGATCCACAACTGTAGGGAATGTCGACCAAATTTCCCGCTTAATCGTGCTGCACAAGCTTGAGACTTGGTAAGTGCCACAACTTATGCCTCAAGATCGGAACCAATCGAAAAGGGCTAAGCTAATCGTGATTCGAAAAGACCTTCGCCTCCGCCTTTTCCAAATCAGCCACAAAAGCCAAGCTTTGCATAAATGAAACGCGATGTCGCTTGGCCACTTTGCCACCGCTAGGAAGGACTCCCAAGAGAATCTTTCGACCGCATAGTGAAGTCCCAAAGAGGGCTCTCACCCAGACCAAGCTGCCCCTACCGCGGCATATGACAAAGCAGTGCTCAATGGTCTCACGTCGCCTCCCACATAAAGGGCATGTTTCCGCTACCTGAGGCTTGAACCTGTGGACTCGGATATTCACCCTGAGGCTACGGTGCAAGATCTGCCACAAAAGGGTACGGATTTTAGGAGGAGGCAATGTATTCCACGCCCACTTCCACATGGCGGGCCACTTACTCCCTGGAAGCTTAAGGGACCACTTATCCGAAGGCGGCAACATGTCCTGAAGCGCTAGGAGCCCATAAGCCGATGCTACAAACTGAGATGCATCAAGTCCACTATGTGACTTCCAAACGCGATTGACTTGAGAAGACAACTGCAATGGAATAGCATTAGCAATTCTGGCCCAAGTCCGTATGTCCCACCACCGAAGGCCAAATCTCTCTCTAAAAAATTCCCACGGTGCCAGATGACCCTCCCAATACCAGTCACGGATGAATGTTACCCCTGCAGCAATCCATCGGCGCTGAGTAGCTGGGTGTAGGGAAGAGGCCAAGGGAGATGCAGAGTCCAAGGGTACCCAGAGAAAGGGCGATGAGGCTACCATACACACCGCTAGGGTCCAATGAAAAAGAGAACCTTGACCACCTTCCGTGCCGGGGAGACCCTTAAGAAAAGGCTTAAGCATGAGGGAATGGCCGCGAAATCCTCAAACGTAACCCATGGCAACCGAAGCGGAATAGCCGGGCTTCCTAAACACAATAGAGTGACGAAGCGACTGTGCCAACAGAGCCAAACCTGGGGATTGTTGCTCCTGCAACAACTGCCAGATGAATTTCAATACCAGAACCTTCGTGTGCAACGACACATCAAGCATACCCAGCCTCGCCCGCGGGGGGACGCGACACACTTCCACCGCGGCGACCTTTCATCAGAGCCCCCTCCTCATTCCCTCCCCAAACAAAATTGCGAATGGTGTCATCCAACTCCTTGTTATTGCTAGTTCTGACGTTGTTTATGCTTCCGCTGTGATAGGAGCCCATAGGGGAAGGGCGCGCAAGACACGGGGGGATTTCCTGCGGAGTGTACGGCCAGGCGCCGTATATTTAGCAGGGAGCGTCACACTCTCGGCATGTGGAAAGTGGCATGCTGCTATGAAGAGGATACTGCCACTATCATGCTGCACGCGCACCCACAAGTAACGATTGTACCTGTCTGTTTTGTGCAGCGAGACTGACTGCCCCAAGGTTGCACGATAGTAGCAGGCAACCCCCCCATGCCCTCGCTTGCTTGTGCACTCGTTGAACACCGAAAAATGCAGACAGCCTGGGAGGCTCGGCAGTCTGTGCCCTGCATGTTCCCATGTCTCCATGAGGAAAATAAGGTCCATATCTAGTGCAATAGAGTTGAGACTTTTCCCTTTCTGCAAGGGAAGCCCAGACAGTTCCAAGATACCATCCAGAGGCACAGTTCCTATTTGTTGGCATTTGATGTAGACGCACGATGATCTCTTTCGGTTGCAGGGGGAGCAGTGTGCCGCGCCTGAGCAGCAGTTGCGGGAGCAGTTGGAGCAATGGGAGCAGGCGTAGGAGTGGCAGTAGTAGGAGTGGCAGTCGGCGGGGTAGCTCCTGTAGCGGTGATGCTGTAGCAGCTTGACGCATTGCATCGGTGACCTCAGCAGGCGCCGGCCTAAAAATACGAAGCTTGCCTCGGACCAATCTTGCAGTGCCCCCCCTCGACAGCGGATTTCCCTGACTTGAGCCAGCTGTTGCCGGCAGGACTCCTGTTGCATCGGAGTAAGATCCTGGTCGACATATAGGGCAGTCCCCTTCAATTGCCTACTCTGACGCAAAATTGCCTCATGCACTCGCATGTCTGCAACCGTGAAGGTGACAACGCGTGGACGATCTGTGCGTTGAGCCCCAAGGCGGCTTGCTCGGACAATGTGGACTGTGGTCTGAAATGCCATGTGAGATAAGATCTGATCCTGGATGCGCTTAGTGAGATCCTCTCCTGCTTCCTCTGATAGTCCACGTACCACCACATTATGATGTCGTCGGCCCTGCTCTTGCTGCTCACTGAGTCGCGGGGCAACATTGGCTGTCCCAACAGGCGGTGCCTGTTGTCTAGAGTGTGTGGGTTATTCACAGCAAGGGCGGGGTGGTGTTCGAGATGGAGCAGGTATCGTCTGTCTGACTGGTTGGCGACTTGTGGGCTGTTGGGCATGTGGGCTTGTCTGGCCCCATGTTGCGACCTCTGCTGCCCGGAGTCGAGGGCCAAGGAAGTCAGGGAAAAGTAGCCAATCTAACATTGAAAATAATTAATACTTATTTATGGTGGAAAATAGAAATATTTTGAATATTTCTTTTTCTTTCATTTAGCAGGCCATCTGTTGAGCTGACTTGCTAACAACATATTATTGTGGGTTTCTTGAAAGGACATTTGTCATGTCTATGGATTTGTCCATTTTTAGAGGTAGTTTTCAATCTCGTATTGTTTTCATATTTATTTAATCTATCTTATTAGGATAGCAGTATAATATGGTATTTACAACAACATAATAGGTCGGATATGACTAGAAGTTCCCAGTTTTTTAATAACATTTCACAAAACGTACACACTTGCTTTTAGCATTCTAGATTCATTACTACAAGAAACATTTTTAGACAAGCAAAGTCTAGCAATTGAAGATCATTCCATGCTCTAGTCAACTACACATGTTTTGTACATACCTCAATAACCTTATTATTGTCAACGATAGTTATTACTACACATGTTTTATGCATACCTCAATAAGCTTATTGCAAGCAATAAAAAAGATAAAACGAAGCATAAACCAACAACGCCTATCCACGGAAGTTCTTCTACAAGTCACCTCTTGAACGTCAAAATTTGTAAGAAATTTGCTAAAAGCCTTGCTCCAATAATAGCCTAGATCATAGATACTTTCAGTGCTTTTGCTATAGAAGCTCTTGTATTAGTTTGAGTGCCCTTCACAATGTTAAAAGAAGAAATAAACATTTATAGTCTCCAATAAACTAATCTATAATTTTACTTGCAACTTGTGGTCTCACTAAAGAATTTATATAACAGTCCATTTTAAATAACGGTCCCTTTCAAGATCCAGATGGAGAAAATGCTTTATCAAAGCCATATTGGATATTAGCAAAGAAATCCTTCCATAAGGCTTTCAACTTTGCAATGGACAGGATCACAAACCAATGCAAAAGGCTGGTCAATTCCACATATTTGGGCATTAAACCCTTTTTCAAATGCAGAAACAACAAATACAACAAAAGGAGCAAGATAAAGTACTCAAGTTAGACCATGATTTTTCACATGCAGCTCTTCTTGCATATTCTTATAGACTTGTGGCTAGCAATTAAGAAAGGATATTGGTTTATGTTAGGTATAAACCAAAGGCATGCTAAGAGGAAGCATTGTTTTTCAACAATGCCAAGAGAAAGGCATGCTAAAATAGGATTTTGTTTGCATAAGGCTTTATTCCACGTCTCAAAACTACGTCTCAAAACTACTACTACAAGACGTCAAGAACTCTCGTCTACATAAACCCTTGCCTAAATATGAGAGCACTATAGAACTAGATAGAATGCTTTAGCAAAAGACGACAAGTACTTTAGCACTATAGAACTAGAACGAATGCTCTAGCCAAAGATGACAAGTACTTTATGCAGAAGAAGCATGCAAAGGAGATGCAGATATTTTATTTTAAGCTCAAGGCCTTTCTAGGCCCTATTCTCATTGAAGACAGCTTAATCTATGCTTAAAAAGATACTATACAGAAACAACTTTTTTCTAAGCTTTTTCTGTTTTTTAAAGCATTTGCCTCTAGAAAAACACAAACATGATCTACAATCTGCTTTTCCTTTGCACTATTCTACTGAAACTTTTCAATACACTGTTGTTCAATCTTCTTAGCCATAAAGCCAACACAGACATCGATGTAACACATTTAATACTAATTTCTTGCTTGAACAATGCACAACTAGGGTTATCACGATGTGAAAATGCACAATGAAGGCCTTTTACAATTGCCACAATAGATACATAGAGAATTTGGAAACATCAAAAACATTTAGAAATGTGTTTAGGTTCCAATATGAGAGTCATAGTCTCAAAGTGCATGGTGATTTCTTCGTTCACAATCTCATAGATCTTTTAAATATTTACCACATGTGACTTAACTTTAATTCCTTCCTTAAAGTCTCATATATCCTTTAAATGTTTATAATGTATGTTGGCCACCATGTAGGAAATACCTAGAGCTTGAGTTTGAGATGGTAATACAATATCACAAAAAATGGTTCGTGCGCAAAACTTATAATTATACGGCCCTTTTGCTATGGTTTGCATATGATTCTGTTGTTGTATTTGTGTGAGGGTATGCCAGTAGTATTTATAGAGCGCTTGTTGTATTTCTAGCTAGTTTGCACTCCCAACCTATGGTTTTGACATGCACGCATGCATGCATTACATGCACACAATGCATGCATATAGTGCATGCATGCATGTTGAGTCCCTTTAGTACTTAACATCGTGCTGCTTACTTTCTTTTGCAGCCACATATGTATTTTCACATAAGAGACATACAACATTCATCTTGACTTTTGTTTGTATGAGAGCTAGGATTTGCCTCCTCAATTCCTATGGATATAGCTTATTATACTCGAGTAGCAAGTTGTGATACTGTGTTCATGCAGGCAGCAAGCTGTAGTACTGTATTCATGAAAGTTTCATTGCTTTTGTTTGTCTTTTAGCATACCTCTCAAAGCATAATTTGCAAGCCTCTTCATGATGTGCATCCACCTGAAGAAATCTTTGAAGTAAGTTTTTCCAAGTTGTATGGTTGCATCTTTGTGATTTGCATGTTGGGCAAGGGTTATTCCACATGAGATCAAAGTTGCAAGTTGTAATAAACTAATATGTTGCCAATGGACAAACTAGTTATAGGATGTTTTGGAATGTCGAATTGTAATGTAATTCCAATTTGTATCCTGAATACACAATATTATGTATATATTGGCATACATTTTATTATTATTTACACATTTGTAATGTAAAGGTAGGATTCATGATGTCTTATTGCTTTCCTTCATTTGTTCATTTTATTACTTGCTACAAGGTTTTTTTTTTGTTGAAGGACATCAGACTTTATTCAATCAAAGTGTCAAATACAAGTATAAATGCAGAGACAGGAATAAAATCTCAGCGGATAAGCGGAGACCCACCGAGTGAAGCAACCTACCTAAGCATAAGAGTGCACATCCAAAAACTCCTCAAAAATCAATCGCCTCTTGCGAGGGGCAAGTGAAGAACAATGATACGACTTTACAATGTAACCTTGAGCTTCTTGGAGAACACGATTATCTGCCACATCCAGACCTTTGAAGATTACCAATCTTCGTCTTTTCCAGATAGTCCAAAGCAACCATCCTGGCCGCTAGATGAAAAGCCCGGCCTTGTAACTCTGTCGTGTACTTGGATAAATTGCCAAAAGCGGTTGTTGACTTGTTAGTGAAACTAAAAAAAGGGAAAACAACCGGGTCCATACCCGCCTAAGGTGTTCACACATGAAAAGCAATGCTCAATGGTCTCGGATCCACGCTTGCATACTGGACACTGATTTGATATTCTAGGGTTAAACTTATGGACAAGCACATTAACCCGCAGACACCTGTGAAGAATCTGCCACCAAAGAACTGCCACTTTAGGATGAAGTAGCTTGTCCCATGCCCAAGACCACACCTTCTGCCATTGAAGAGGAGGAAGTTGAAGAGACCACTTATTAGACGGAGGAAGAATATCAGTATCAAGCAACAACTGATACATAGAGTTCACAAGTTTGCACTCCTTAATTTCTTCATGACAAACCCATACCAAAATATCTTCTTGGTGTGGCAGAATAGGCTGTAGAAAATCAGCAACTTTTTGCTACAAGGTTGCCTTCAACTCTAAACATATTTCAATGGTCTGGGAGCCCATGGTATATTTTTAAGGTATTTGAGATTGCAAGACAACCTACTAGACAAGAAGGTGTGCTCGACTAGGGATATTTACACTTTCTTGTGTTCTAAAATATATGGTATCCTATGTTCTTTGATGTATTAATATTATTTTATATCCCATGATCCATTTTCCATTCCATTGCAACATTCTTTAAGTATGGAGCTCATGTTATACAGAACCATCCCTAGGCTCCGAAGGGGCCAATTTTTTTTTTTTGGACCCATGCACATCCGTAGGCCATCTTTGTTTTTTTTTTCAATTTCATTTGCAATGCAATGTCTTCTAGGTTGCCTTAACATTTGGCCCCGAAGGAACTCATCATTGGTATGTATATTGATGATTTTTATGTGCATCTCTACTTTCTTCTCTAAATCTCAAGTTTGTAGTATCACGCGAAGGTTGGGATCTAATATTCATCACATATCCAATTTTTAATTTAACTGGCTTCGGCTGTGGACACCGTAGACGCGATCAGTTTATGTATTTTGTGTAAGAACTGCTACTTTTAAGCCTTCGTTGACGAGTATAGCCCTCACTTGATGTCGCTGTTGGCCTTAGCCACGCGGTGTCAAAAAGTGTGCGTTGTGCTCTTATCGAAGGTTATGAGAATCTTTTACTAATTCATACCATAGTTCCTGATGGTGTCGTTGATAAAAATCCGACACCAATATAGGAATCGGTTTCCCCATCCTTAGCCTTATAGATACGTATATACCAACCAATTAAAATTTATCAATAACAAAATAAAATCTTAGGGCCTTAGCACAATAGCTTAAAATTAGCATTTTGTTTTTAGAGACTTCTGGGCGTCACCAAATATGGTTTCGATTATTTCTTTTTTGGGTCGTGTTTCATGTAAAATTTTACCCTTCCATTGCCACCTAGGCCCAAATTGATATCTTTGGGCAAAACAGAAACATCAAGACAGTACTTTAACAAAAAACAAAATGTAGACGTGAAGATCTTGAGTTACGAGTCTGACTCGCCATTCTATATTTTTTGTTCCACTTTGCCTCAACTATAGAGTGGCATTTTTCAAATAAGTATGTATAATAGAGATGTCTATAAGATAGAACTTCTTAAATCATGATCTTATCCCACATTTTAGATTCTTGAAGAACATCGTACGTGCACAAATTGGACTAAATAAAATCGCTATCTACAATGCGAAATAGGTGCTCCAGGTACAAATTCAATATTCTGATATTTTGTGATTACTAGGTAGTAAACTAGCTTTATCTCACCTTTGCCGATTCATTAATAGTATTGAAAAACTTGAAACTCATAATGTTGAGGAACATAGTGCGGCAAATGAATTGGTAGCAAAAAAGAAAGGTCGCCCAAGGTAAGCACAATTCATATCTATAGCAATCAAACTTCATTTCCTTTAGTCTTCATTCTTTATTTAGTTGACATTTCCTACATTTCATTTTCAATAGATTATCCACATGTACATCAAACAATGACATATCCAGTAGTACAACAAAAGTCCTGAAGCGTCGTGAACGGCAACGAAAATATGAAGCTCGAAAGAAGTTGAAAAAAACTAACGCAAAAGCAAAAGATGGGCACATCTCTATAGCTCCAGAATTCGCATCTTCTAGGTACAAAACACAAATTTAGATGCTTTTTAATTCAGTGCATAGCATTACTAATTATATATCTCTATATACAATATAGTAACCAGCCGAGCAAAACGAGCATTGATGTTAACTATGAATGCAACAAGGAAAAGGCAAATTGGAGGTATGTACATGTACTAGCTATACAATTCAAGCTTTTAGGGATGTAATACCAACTCTAACATGCTATGCATTTTTCCGTCATTTATCCACAGTATTGAAAATATGCAGAAAGCATCAAGCACGAAGAAAAAAGACTATCCAAAGTAAGTAGAAATACTATACTCTATAGCATTAATCAATTATCGTTAGCTAGATAATATAAATCATTAACGTTGGACCAAACGATATATGCATTCATATTGACTATGCACGAGCAAAGATCAATCTTCTAAAAACATCATAAATTAAAACAACTCTAATATCCTATGTATTCTATCCATTATTTATTTACAGCATTGAAACATTGTGCAGGTGTATTACAAAAGATGAAGATACAGAAGAACCATCAAAAACAAAGAAAAGACGTCGTCCAAGGTAAATACAAATGGTATAAAAATATAAACATGCATGTCATCAACCAATCATGTTTATTTGTTAGGAACAAAATATTTAATGTCCTCCTCTTTATATAACCAACTAATATGTGCACTCATGTTGACTTTCTAAACACGAAATAAAACAAAACAACTCTAATATGCTATGCATTTTTCCATTGTTTATTTACAACATTGAAATGTTGTGCAGCCATATTACAAAAGATGAAGATGTGAAAGAACCATCAAACGCAAAGAAAAGAGGGCGTCCAAGGTAAGTACAAGTGCTTTAAAAATATAAATAGATATGTCATCAGTCATTTATGTTTAGTTAAAGTAGATTTCGTGCATTTATTTATTAGCAATAAAATATTTAGTCTTTTTTCCTTTATATGCTATGAAGTTTACATCTATTTATTCCTATCTTCAATAGGCTATCTGCAACTAGTTTAGAAGGACTTCCGGAGGATAAAATAAATGAGATCCTTAGCCGCCGAAAATACCAACAAGAATATAGAGCCCAAAAGAAGCTAAAGAAACTTGCTGCCTTATCAATAACTCAAGTACCAACATGTCCAATCGACCCATGCCCAGTTGAGCTAATAAACCAGGAAAAGAGCGATATGCACCAAGTGCATGAAGATATAGAATCATGTTCCATGGAGGCCATACCAAATATGGCCTCCATGGAACAAAACGGCCAAAATACAGTAACCATTAATCCTGATATAGTAAATTATAATAGTGCAAGTCAACATTGGCAAAAACAAATTGCTATGATGCAACGAGACATGAAGCCTGCAGGACACGAACTGCTCAAGTGGACAAAAAAATGTTCCATATGTCAAATTGACTTATTGGAGTCCGAGAACGTATCATTTTGCTGCAACAATGGTCGTCGTTTACTCCCATCCCTTGAACCTTTACCTCGAACCTTAGAAGAACTATATTCAACAAATAAATTTTCTGATAGTTCACGCATTGTAAATAACTTATTTTGTTTTACTGCGCTCGGTGTGAAAGGTGACTTTATGGATTTAAAAATGCCATCATCTGTTGCAATTATGGGTCGCACATACCACCGACTCCTATCTGCAGGCACGCCCACAAGCACTCTTCATTGGTATATATACGACAGTTCAATGAGATATACCATTGCTGCTAACATGCAAATCCCATCCACATGGATTATGCAAGTTGCCACAACTCTAGATGCTATCAACCCATACGTTAAAGAGTTGAAAACAATAAAGGAATTACATCCTGCACCTATAAAACTTACCCTTGCAGACCCTTCTACATCGGATGAAATAGCTGCTATTGTACATGCTAATAATAGTGTTACTATAAAACCTAGAACTGTGATGCTTTGGATGCGGCATGAGCACAACCCAGTATTTCTCAGTATCCTTGACCCTACATACGAACCACTTCAATATCCATTATTTTTTCCACATGGAACAGCAGGATGGCATCCGCATAATGACCAAAAGATGTCCCAAATAGATTGGTATCGAACTAGATTGCTTCATGAACCTCGCTTTTCACAACTAGGCAGACTCTGTGGAGAGTACCTCGTTGACATGTACTCTAGAGTAGAGGAAGAGCGTCTCAATTATGTTGTAACTGAAGGCTATCGACGAAACTTAATCCAGCATGAAGATGACTTCAATGACGATGAAGATCCCGACGCGCATTATAAAACCCTACCAGCATCCTTCCTAGGTTCTCGACGATGGTGTGCTGTCCAAATAGCAGATGCCCTTGCACTCGCAAGGGTTAAAGGCAGACCAAGCTTTTTCATAACTATCACAACCAATCCGGCATGGCCAGAGATAAAATATAAATTGCATCCCGGCCAGAATGCATCTGACAACCCTACAGTCGTTGTTCGAGCATGCCATGAGAGAGTCCAACATGCAAAGAAAATTATCCGAAAGTACCTTGGTCCCATATCATACATGATGCATGTGATCGAATTCCAAAAACGTGGATTACCCCATGGACACATCGTCGTAAAGACAGAGCATGAGATTCCAATAGAAATGATCGATAATCTAATCTCTGCAGAATTACCAGAAGAACCCACACTGAGAGCACAAGTAGAAAAATATATGATCCATAGGCACACAAAACGTTGCCTCAAAGAAAACAACATATGTTGCTACAAATATCCAAAACCATTAAACCCAAGAACATACGTTGATGAAAAGGGATATGTACAATATAGACGACGAACAGAGGCAGATGTCAATGTTGTTCCATACATCCCATTTCTATTGAGGGAAATGGATTGCCATGTTTACGTGGACGTTGCATCGACCGTGCATATATTTGCATACCTTTATGGCTACATATACAAAGGCTTTGATACGACTCGCTTCCACGTTGACCCTACGAAACAAACACTGACCATAAATATTCCGGAACAATCTACACCAGCAACCAGCAGTAACCAAAACCACACAAAGAATGAAATCCAAGACTATATCTCCGCACGATATCTATCATCCATGGAGGCCACATGGAGAATCATGTCCTACCACATGACAGAGAAACATCCCTCCGTAAAATGTCTTCCCCTACATTTAGAAGGACACAACAGACATTGTTTCAGAAATACATCCACAGACACCGGAATCTCCCTCTTAGACAGATACTTTTTGCGACCGCTTGCTTCCAGATTTGATCAACTCACGTACATTGAGTACAATGAACAATATACCTCTATCGCATACAAGCCAAGCATTATCCTCAAGCCAACCGATCATTTAGAACAGAAACTCACAGGCGTAACCCAGAACATCATCCACGAGAGAATAAGAGGACAATTAATCTGCAGAATACGACTACTACTTCCAAAAGTTGGAGAGGCATTCTACTTGAGACTCATCCTGCTCCATAAGGCCGCACGATCTTGGGAGGAACTCAAGACTCATGACCAACAACAATACAAGACATATCAGGAAACCGCTCAAGCCATGGGACTAATTGCACCAGCAACTGAAGCCATGGCAGTAATGAAGGAGGCAATCTCATGTCTTCAAAGTCCATCACAATTACGGTTCTTATTTGCGCTCTTAATACTAGATTCCGGACCAGCACTCCAGCTATGGGAAACATTTCAATGCCACATGATAGCCGACTTTCTAGAACAATACCAAGGAAACCAATTAACTGCTGCCAATGAAAGCCTGCTTGCTATTAACAACATCTTGATCCAACATGGAACTGACACTGGAGCTTTTGGCCTACCTATACACAATGTTCCATCCAAAGAAATACAGAACGAACTCAACAAATTTCCCGACCATGAAGAGTATCTTATAAAGAGCTCAAGTATGTTACAGACCATGAACAAAAATCAATCTTCAATCTACACCTACATATCCGAGCTTATCAGAAACAAGGATTACCCGACCCCAATCTTCATTTATGGAAAAGCAGGCACTGGCAAAACATATGTACTGAATGCTATTTGCCTCTTCATACGAGGATTGAATCAAGTAATCTTACCATGTGCCACCACAGCACTAGCATCACTGCAATACCCCGCTGGAAGAACTGCACATTCTCTGTTTCAAATACCCATCATCGATAACAATATTGGAATTCATTCACTACTAGATCCACATTCCCCAAGAGCTGCATTGATTAACACTGCAACAGCGATCATATGGGACGAGTTCCCTATGGCCAACAAAGCAGTCATAGAAGCAGTTGACATCCTTCTACAAAATATAACAGGCATACACAGCCCATTCGGAGGAAAACTATTCATAGCTGCCGGAGATTTTAGACATATTGCTCCCGTCGTCAAACGAGGAGGAAAAATAACGACAATAAATGCATCCATCATATCCTCCCACTTATGGAACCACTTCAAAGTGTTAGAACTCAACGAGCCAGTAAGAAATGCAACCGACGCAGACCTCATACAGTTCGTTGATGACATCGGAGAGGGCCGTCTCCTCAATGACATCCCACTGACACTATTCAAGACAACAACAAAAATGGAAGACGCCATCAACTTCTTATACAATGTGTACATATTGTTAACACCTACGACATGCGAGAAGAGAGCATTCTTATCCCCGAAAAACATCCCTGTTGATGAATTCAATATTGAAATTATACGAATGATCCAAGCAAACCACAGAAGTTATTTCAGCGTTGATCGCCTCACAGAAAACGACCAAACCATCGAAGACCATCCAATGGCAACAACAGACTTCCTGAACGGCTTCAAACACCCAGCACTTCCACAACATGAACTGCAATTAAAGCCCAACACCATATGCCATATCACAAAAACACTGGACAAAGATAGAGGGCTCGTAAAAAATGCAAGAGTTATGGTATGCTCAATGCATGCCAAATTCGTAACCGTCAAAGTTCTAACAGGCCAACCACAGCACGTAGGAAACACACATCCTATATCTCGAGTTGACTTCTTCTGCCAACCAGACAACTGGCCCTGGACAATCCACAGACGACAGCTTCCGTTACGACCCGCGTATTCAACAACATTCCACAGCTGCCTAGGCCTCACCTTGGACAAGATAGTCCTTGATCTACGAACTGAAGTCTTCACACACGGACAACTATACACAGCACTAACACGCGTCCGAAAAAAAGAAGACGTGCTGATTCTTCTTGACGAATCCAACACCAGCAAAACCACAAGCAACGTCGTCTACAAAGAACTACTTCCATGAGCAAGGTGCGTACCCCAAAAAAAAAAAAAAAAAAAAAAAAAACTCCATCCATCTCATGCCCGAGATGTAGATGGAGCACCGACCCCCTCGGAGATCGGTGCTCCCTCTACACCATGGGCGCCGCACCGAAGGTCGCACCTGGGTTCGATTCCCAGGGGTGCATTAAAATCTAACTATAAATATGAAAAGAAACTACCAAAAAACACAATATTTTTTTGTCACTAAAACAACTATGACCAATATACACAATGTTTTAATACATCACTACCGGCGCCAATTACTTGTATATCTATATCACTATATTTATACAATTATAGAGGTCTGCATCAATGGTGTAGAGATTGATCTCGGCCGTCCATCTTTAAGATGGACGGCCCAGACAGTGACACGTCGTAACAACCCAAGCAGCCCCTGATTTGGGGCTTTTAATCTCGGCCCTTGAAATTGGGGCATTTCATCTCGACCGTCCATCTCGGATTTGGACGGCCCACAACAAAAGCCCCAAATTGAATCCCTCTCTTCTCACGCCGGAGCAGAGCTCGAAACTTGGATTTCTTCGTGTCTGTGTTATGGCGGCAATGTGGAGCGCCATTCGAGTTTCGGTTTGTTGCTGATGGCTGCTCATTTCCATTCTTAGACGAAAAGATTCACTGCACTCAGAGCATTGTTGCCAAGCTTACCCATATATTTTTCAAGTACGAATTTTACCAGCTCTTTGGTAAACTGGGGTCGAGCTTATGAACTGGCCGATTGGAGAGATGGTGTGGACCTTGTGCATGTAAGCTTAAGTTTTCCTTTTTTTGTTTTCTTAATTTCTATTGGGATGCCTAGGATTTGCTAAATCCGATGCCTCTGGGCTGCAAAGTTCAGGGTTATAAGGGCCTGTTATATTGATGAGGCTTCGACCAAGTTTGGATACGGCATGATGGAGCTGCCATAGTCGACCGAACTTTGCAATAAATGGGCCGAAATTGCCTGGATGGTGCTTCTTTGAGCATCGAAATTATATCTCTGGCATGCTTTTGGAAAGCGGTATCAGAGATGGATTCAGGGCTCCGGAGGATTTTCTCTAGCTTATAATCTGTTAAATAATTTTAAGGTAAAAGCTTCAGTAGCAGCATCTCTGAAGGTGACCCACTGACGGTTTTGGCCAGTCTGAATGCTGCCAAACATATGATTGGGTTTCAGTTTCTTAACATAGTGTGTGGAACAAGCTTTAAGGGACAAGATACTGTGTTGTTCAAATACCCATCAGCATAGCTTCCAGCAAGATTCGATTGCATATCCAGCTACTAAGAAGGTAATTTTTCTGAGAACAAAATTTGCAAAACAGAGTAGTTATCTCTAGATTCTATCTATTGTTCTATAGTTTTCAAGCACTATCGTATGGTTTTTCCGGAAGATCCACTGGTATTCTTTGATGAGCAAAATAAGTAGAAAGATCTTTACTTAGAGTTAAAACTGTTGATACTGTTAATGGGTTGGAATAAAGCATTTTAGAACGGGTCGGCTGGTATGGGCAGCGATCACATATGCTCTGTTTGCTATTATTAAGGCTACAACCATGGCAAAGTATCAAAGCTGGAGATTCGTTTTGCTGCATTTGAACCCATTTGTACTATGAATTTGGAAAAGATGTACCTAACATCTTTTATAGGCTACTCTGTAAGCTTTCTAATGCATGCTTATGTTTTAGAAATGGAGCTTCCTTGTTGAAGCTAGGCCCCTGTTATTACTCTGCTGTAAAATTAGAGCAGCAAATGCATTTTGTCATATTCGACATATTTAGATTAGGAATTTGAAAATTGTGTGCCTAGTGTTACTTTCAGGTCTTTCCTTAAGCTTTCAAATGAATGCTCCTGTTGGCAAAACAGATCTTGCATTTGCAAGGTATGGCAATCCTACCATAGGCATTGTCTTGTTTGGGATGGACAGACAGCTGTTGTTGATATTATGAAGAGGTAGTTAACCTACTTACATGCTTTTAGTTTGTAAGCTGAATGTTAATGGAGTGAAGGCATTTGGAATTAAATTCATCCATGTTTATATGGTTGCCTGGCGTTAGAACTTGCAAGAGGTTTTATGTATGAAAGCCTCATGGAATATGGATCTAATTCTCCTCCTGGCTTGCTATGTCAGTCATGTTCTAGATTCTGTTGGGCCTCTTCTTTGCTATATCAGAACATGCTAGATGGCTTGCAGATCATTTAGCAGTTGGTATTGTAAGTTATAAGTGGCTCGTTCTAGTTTTGTTTCTCCAGGTTGCCTTGCGGATGCCATGATTTGTGAGTACCCATTTGTGAGTTTTACCCGGATCAGAGTTTGAAGTGGTCCTTGAACTTGGTCAGAGGGCCAATGCACTGTAGCAGTTAATGTTTTTTATGAAGAACAATCTTCACAAGTCTTCACAAGACAGTGTGCCAAATAAAAGGCGTTAATTTATGTTATGCCAGTTCAGTTAGTAAGTTAATGATCTAGCATGATATTTACTCTTGCTCAAGGATTACTTTAACTGTTGTTCTGGTCTTGCAGTTGGTAAGGCTCATTGCCCATGTCTCCTGTGGAAGGCTCTCCATCAGTGAAAGTGTTTCACGTAATTTGCAACCTTCCTATAGGATAATATGATGAATGAATGTTCTTTTATAGGATGTTTAGAACTTGGAGGCCAAGAAACACCACTGAAAATGCATGTTTTTAAACGCCACCTCTTTTCATAGATTTTTTGGCCTCTGTTTTTGTTATTATTAATTGTTTCTTTGATAACTTTTTTGCAGTCCTTTTTTCTTCTGATAGGTGGAATTTTTTTTAAAGTTGCTTGATGAAACCAAATTCGGTCTGTTCTAACTGCTCTTAAAAGGATTGAGCCAATAAATTTCACAGTTATAGCAACAGGATCTGGTCCACTTTTACGCTATAATGTTGTCTAGCTTATATACAAATATGAAACTTGGAGTAAGAAGGCGTTAGAAAAGCAGCTAGCTAGTGTCGCTGTTCTTTATGTTTCTGACTATGGATTTAGTGACCGTCTTTCTCAAGTAAGTACTCCCTTTCATGTCATTTGAACTTATTGTTAAGATACATGCATGTAAGCCGTATTTGAGCCACATCAAGGATCAGTGACGTGGCATAGTTAGTTAGGATAGAGACGTTAGAATCAGCTTTGTTTTATAAGTACATGTACTCTACATTCATAAATGGAAGTTAGCCGTTCTTTCTTGCTTGCTCTATTGCTCTCTTTCGTTGATTCTTGCTGCCTTTATCCGATTCTTAACATGGTATCAGAGCCCAAGGGGGCAGAAGGCTGGATCAGGAGTGCATAGGAGTTGATAGCGGTCCATTCAGAGGCCAAGATCGGGCTAATTCCCGCTGCAGCCAGAGTGCGGCGTAATTTAGGCTCCAGATTTTTTGGTGCCTGAGGCCAAAATCTGTGAGGAGAAGGCCAATCGTGACGCCTGAGGTCCATTGGTTGGACGTGTGATTGTTTATTGAGGCAAAATCGTTTGCCCAATATAGGTTCAAAGACCTTTTTCTGAGACGTTTTTCTTGGCAGTCTAAATTTAGACGGGAGGCTTCCTTTTTGTCGACAAAGCTCCTCCATTAGTTATTTCTTGGTGGAGATCGTGCATATTTCTTGGTGAAGATGGAGGCCGGGAAGCTTCCTCATAATCGGAATTCCATCCTTACAGGAGAAAATTATGCAGCATGGAAAATCTAAATCTATTTCGAAGGAGCACTTGGGTTCAATGGTCTGGATGATGTTTTAGACCCAAGTTTCACTGTTAAAAATGAAGCAGCAAAGAAGATCAGCACAAAAGCATTGGGAATGCTCAAGATGAGTCTTGATCCTGCTGTTGGGAATCACATTGCAGGGTTGAAGACTTTCACTGCAGCATGGGATCAGCTTAAATCAGTCTATGAAAATACCAATGATGCCAGGATTTGTTACCTAAAGGATGTCATGCATGATAACAAGCTTTCTGATTGCAAAGGCATGCATGACTATCTTGGCAAGATCATGCAGACTCGAGTGGCTTTGGCTGACATGGGTGTGCATTTGGAAGACAAAGACGTTATCCAGTCCTTACTTCGTGGGCTTCCATCGACTTTTGATCATGTAGTCACAGCTATTGAGTTAAGGGAGACGCCAATCAAATTAGATCAGTTATCCTCCATTTTATTACAGCAAGATATCAAACTGCAACATCAAAGCAGTAAAGTGGGTGACAGTGCCTTCTACCATCGGGTTCAAAAGAAAGATCCTAAAGTTAAAAGAGGTGATTGTTTCTGCTGTGGAGAGGCAGGGCATTGGCTCAAAGATTGTCCCCATCGCACCTGCTCTAAATGTGGTGGCAAGGGTCACTGGTTCAAAGAATGCTCCAAGATTGAAGAAGCACCTCTTACTGAAATGTCCAAGCTCTCTCTTACTTCTGAAGCGAAAATTTGGTTGCAATTGAAGATCAAGACTCTTCTCATCAGGAGAATGAAGAGGAGGAGGACTTAATATATGTACTAGAAGCTAGGATCTTACATTAGTCAACGCCCGTTTAAGGAGGATGTTTTACAGCAGTTTTTTTCTTTTACTATGCAAATATGGCTTAAGAGAGGCTGTTAAGATACATGCATGTAAGCCATATTTGAGCCACATCAAGGATCAGTGACATGGCATAGTTAGTTAGGATAGAAACGTTAGAATCAGCTTTGTTCTATAAGTACATGTACTCTACATTCATAAATGGAAGTTAGCCGTTCTTTCTTGCTTGCTCTATTGCTCTCTTTCGTTGATTCTTGCTGCCTTTATCCGATTCTTAACACTTATTACATACAACAATGGCTTATGTATAGCTTTATTGCCTTTGAGAAGCATAAATATTCATGATCTTTGTCATTGAAACATCACGGGAACTTCTTTTGGACCAAATTATGCGCTTATTATTATTTTTAATCCAGGCTGCTCCACAGAAACATAAGTTATCACATCATTGCATTTATAGACTGCATGTCATAGTATTACATTGAGGATTTGAAAATGGAGTTTTCTTACTTTATACCTTGACCTTGAAGAGGATTGACAAAAGCGAATGAGGGAGTTGAGATGATCAGATTTGAATTCCGTGGACACACACAGGAATTAGTGGAAACAATAAGGAAAAGAATGGTATTTGTGGTTATACAGCTCGCACCGCAGAGTTGGATCTGGTAATGCAATAGTCAGCACTACCAAGTTACGGATCTGTAAAACCAAGCCGAATATATCGAACATCATGTGTTTTAAGTTTTTAGTATTTTCTCCGCCACAGCACATTTTCCCATGTTTTCCTAGTTTGCTATTAAAGTGCAGAATCATATGACACGTCTTGTGCCTGTGTCATCTATGCTTCAACTTCTTGCCATAATTTTTCGTGAGGAGGCATCTCATACAGCCAGACTCTTGGTTGCTGGGACATTTGGCAGCAGGCTATCTGGACCTCTTTGCAACTGGATTTTGCAGCGTTCTAATAGCAGAGAGCTATGGTGGTGATGTGAACCAGTTGATACTACTTCAGCGATTTCTTGAAGTTGGTTTCTTCTTCTGCCCTTCCCTCTTTAAGGGTTAAGGGAATGTTTTGTTCTTACTTAAGAAGATTTCTCCTCCTCAAGAATAGCAAATCAAGCGCATCTGCGCTAGGTAAATACCCTTTTTCATCCCGAGCTATTACTATTTTAAAGGCTTATACGTTCTTCAATATTTTTAAGCACGTCGCGCCGGAATACAGATGTGCCATCTTGAGTGGCTCTTAGCAGCAAGGCAACATGTCTTATTATATTCGAGAAATTGATTCATTTTACACTAGTGATAGAGTTCCCAGAATACTCTATCCTAGAGCCTCACTTGGTTTTAGTGTATAGGGAGAATTTGTGTAAGCCTATTTTCTTACACAGCGATAGCAACTTGCTCATGGATAACTTGTGTGCATACATTGCGGGATGCCTTGCAATTCGTGTCATTTCGATTGGATCTACTATACGTGGATGTTGTCTCGAATTATTCTGATGCAAAGTTTTTGTGTAGTATTTTGATACGCTGCGCTATGGGCTTGTCTACAAAACCTTGAGTTGTTGAGACACAAAGATGATTCGAAATATTTTAATGCTAGTTTGGATGGTACAGATTTGGTGATGGCAATCTTTAACTTGCATGTTGTAGCCAGCGTTGATCTTGTGGTAAATACACATGTTTTGTTAAACTAATATATAAAGACTATATAGAAAAGTTTGGCTGGGCTATTATACATTTCCCATTTGAGCAGGGCGCTTCAAATGTTGGCAAGAACACATCTGGGTAAGGTAACTCCATGCTTAAAGATCCAAGATGAAGATCCAGAGAATAAATGGGTCTGCTCATACCACAGGAAGCTACATAGAAACCTTACGTAGCATAGATTGCGGGATACAGAATTTTATGTATATAAAGCACAGGGGGCCCTACTCATGAGGCGGTGGCATGGTGAAGGGGAGCAAAGCGAGTTTCAGCTATGAAGGTGCTTATTTATTTTGAGGCAACTTTTTAGGTTCTTTTGCTTTCGAGAGAAAGTCAAGCACGATGCTCTTGACATGGGTCAAATGCAATCGGAGTTAACTGTACTTTTTGCACTATTTTGTATCCTTGACCTATCTTGATTTTCAACACATTAGACGATTCCATGTATGTCTTCCATGTGTTTTTATGGCGAATCAATCTATTGTTCAATGCTTTGTTTTGGCATTTACCGGTTGTCTTTCTCCTCTTTGGGGACACGAGTCTAGGGCCATTCAACTTTCTATACTGATTTCTCTCAAAGTTTCTTAAAATTTACAATAATGTTACTTGATCAATATTTTGAAGGCTTATTGGTAAGTTGAGTCATGTTTTTATTAAATATCATGGAAGAGGCAACTTCACTTGGGTTAAGTGGATTCGTGATGTAGGCTTAGGTCCTTGATGCAAATGTAGGTAGCAAAATTGATTGTTGCATTTTGTTTTGGGGTTGATTTGCTCTAGATTGCTATATTGGAAAGAATTAAGTTCGCTCACTAATCTCATTGTGGGTACATGTGCCTAAAGTGGATCTTCATGCATGCATAGTATTAATTTTTGCTATTACAAAAACTTGCATTTAAGAAATGAGAAATGTGTCATCGATATTGAGGTTGGTATATTTTCACGCACACCACACAGGTGTAGTTTTCTTGCAAAGATACTAGCTATATTACAGTACCGAGGCCACGTTACGCTGTAAATTGGCTGCATCAAGATTTTGGAGGCGATAAATATTCTAGGCTTCATCTTCTCTTGTAGCTTATGTTATTAGCTCTGTGAAAGCATGTTGCTCGATTGGTTGAAAGATACAAATTAATGGCAAAATTCTTTGTGATGAATGGTGCATAAATTGGCGAATAGATGTGGGCGTAGTTGTATTTTTGCATTGTGTCATGCTTAATTTGAGCATTGAAATTTCTTTGTGATGAATCTTTGCATCATGCATAAATGGATGTTAAGAGTAAAATGGCTGTATTTTGGCATTTTGTGTTGTGTTGGAAAAGTATTGTTACCGCATTCTCTAATGACGCATTCTTTTTCTTTGATTCTAGATCTGTTCTAAAGTGGGTTATTTGAATCACTTTACCAAAAGGGAGCATATCTTGACTTGTGGTGATTTCTTCACGAGATGGTGCTCTTTAGTATTAACAAATGGAGTCAATGCGATGGCTTTTGAACAGTATTTATCAAGAACACATTCCTTTTCTTATTCATGGCGGGGTCTGAAGAGAATGATGATTGAACGGTTTTAGTCATTTCTAAACGTTATGATGCAAGATGCATTCATAGAAAAGGCGAGCGTAAAAGCTAAACCTCTTAAACTTATCGAGCAATTAGGGCTATACATTAACATATCTTGTTGCACTACTCACGCATGTGACAATAGAACACATGAGACATTATAACATGTACATCAAATAAATGTGTATAAATGCCTTCCACATATGTTTGAACTTACATGTATAGTGTCGAACATCGTTGCACATCGTCTAGAATGGCTAAACTAGCAGAAGATTGTAGAAGAATAGTTGATAATTGTACTTAGATTACTAAATTGTTTGATTAAGGCTCATTTGTAGACATTTCATGCCAAGATAACTAGTTATTGTTGGGCACAATTTTGCTTATCGAGGCTCTATTTTATATTCTTGATTGGAAATAATGCTCGCTCGTATCAGATGTCGTTTGGGAAGCGCTAGGCTCTATTTTATAAATTCTTGATTGACAATACTCGCTCATGTTGTCTAGATGTGGTTGGAGCGGCTAAAACTTTTACGTTCTAATCTTTAATTTGTTTAAGTCTATTTAATGATCAAATTACTTTCATTATAGTGACTTTGTCGGATAAGTGAAGTTTAGCATTATAGATTCGGAACTATTTGATAAATTTGCTTCAGTTTCACGGTCTGATTTAGCAGATGGGAGTAAATCGTGTCATTTTCTTTAACAAAGTTTCCTCTCTCAATTTGGGCATCTCGGGCCAGAGTTTGTTAAATCTGAAGAACTATTTTCGAGGATTCCAATATAGATATTGAAGTTTTGCCATTTTGCATGCATGCATGCAATAGACACCATTGAATTATTTCTCCCGGGGAGGTCCTTTTTTGAGCTTTACTTTTTGTTTCAAGTCCCACTTAGTAAATTGCTTGAGTCATCTAGGATCATCTCAAGTTTGTGATTTTAGGAAGATGCAAAACACCATCGGAGAGAACTTCAATCACAACTAGGTATGGCTTCTTTTAAATGCGATCATATTAAGATACTAATTATTTCGTGAAGCTCTTGGTCTGGGTTTCTTGTGATACTGTTTTTGCATTTCCCCTTTAGTGGCGGGCTCTTAGAACTAGCCTCATTAGTTTAGAGCTATTTGGGCGGTATCATTTCCTATTTGATTAGGTATTTGATTTCATCGACCACGACTTGATTTGTCGATGCACTTGCCGGTCTTGTTGCCTTTATGTTTCAAATACTTCCCATGGAAAGTGAATGTGATTCATGTTGTCGGAGATGATTATAAGAATCTTTGATGAAGAGCTTTCCCATGGATGTATGGGACACTAAAAGAATGAGTTGTTCATTTTGAAGTCTATAACATTAGGGGATTGGAAGGCGATAAAACAACACGTAAGGGTCATACATAATTAAGAAGGGGGCAATAACCTGAAACTGACCTGTAATTTCATATTGTGTTAGTGCATCCGTTTTATGGCGTGCCACTCCACACACACAACATGGCGGTGGGTAGAAGCGATTACCTCCGGAATAAGCCTTGCAAGCAATTCCTTTCAGTCTGCGGTAGAATCAAGCAAAACTCCTGATTTGCCATGTTGTGGCCGAGCACGGAAGTGGGTGCCCAGTTCGGGGCGTACTTGCTAAGATAAGCGTATTCCATTTATAAAAATGCAAACTAACCAACTTTCCTCTAGGCTTTTATGTTGCTATTTTCTAAAATAAAGATCTCTTATCTTTTTTATTCAATTAGCATTTGAAGTAAAATTTTACAGTATTTTATTCATGGGAGCTTAGATTCATTGGTTTAGCATTAGAAATAGCGAATTATATCTTTTCTTGCATGGAGTTACTGATATTGCCCTTTTAATTATAATTGTCATATAGAGCAAAATATTTACTCCAACTTCATCTATTAAAACATGGGGAAATATCTACGCCAATTTCTTAGAATAGAATAGAATAGAATAGTTTCTAAGAATAATTTCCTAAAGATCTCCCATATGTTAAGTTCCACTCCACCATTGCATTGAGTTGATTCCCTTCTTTATAGAGATTTGGGTGCTTTCGTGGCCGTCCGGATGCGAGATCGATGGTCGGGATGGTGTCACCTCAATCCGAGGGCCCAGCAGTGATCTGGCGATAAATTGTATGAAATGACGGTCTACAATAAAAAGC
Source organism: Isoetes taiwanensis (assembly GCA_021234155.1). Classification (NCBI taxonomy): domain Eukaryota; kingdom Viridiplantae; phylum Streptophyta; class Lycopodiopsida; order Isoetales; family Isoetaceae; genus Isoetes; species Isoetes taiwanensis. The sequence continues at coordinate 1,188,283 of JAJEKV010000149.1, read as the reverse complement.
CGTCGTGACCGCCGCGCTTTATTTCTTCCATCTTGTGCTTGCGTCTATTTAATTTTGGTTGTCTTTACTTAAATTGTAACATATTATGGCATGGAAAGTATGTTTTGCTTTGCATTTTTGTGTACATGCCATCCATGGCATTACTTTGCTTCTTTGTCCATAAAAATAAGTGATGACGGGTTTTGATTTTGTCACCAAGTTCTTGAGGAGGGCTCTTTTGATTATCAATTCATCTCTACTCTTAAATAAATTGCATTTCTCGTTGCGGGTGTTTGAAGTAGGCTGTGCCTTCGTGCTATATAATGGCAAATTTGGTGAGTCAGGTCGAAATTTTAGACTAAGCTTAGTTTGGGCCTTGAGATTTATTTAGGCTTGGTTTTTGTTTGATGTTTATGGACTATAGTTCACTTCAGACCCACTTGATAGTACAAAGACTTGTCTCTATATATATGATTATTAGAGCTCTCGAATTAGGTTTTTCCTATATCACTCCTCCTACGTATTAATAGGTATTTTTCTTGAGCTTGAAAGGTGGATCTTTCATTATTACATGTGTGGTCGGGTGGGCTCAAGGCACCATCTAGAATCCGTACTCTGAGGCACCTTTGAGGCTAAGGAGGTCGTCTTTGAGCCTTTGTATTTTGAGCCCCAATTCTGCAGGTTTTCGGAGGCACCACTATAAAAGCAGAGCCTTGAGCTCCTTGAGCTTCTTTAAGCATTTAAATCACCAGATTCAAGTTAACGGATTTTTGGGGTTTGTTTGAGATGGAAATTCTTAATCTAAAATAAGTCCCTAGTACCTTGGAGATGCCTATAGAAGTAATTTTACCTCCGGAGATAAGATTGAGAATAATTACATTTATTTCTGAAGTCCGGCCCTCTTTGAAAACACCTCGATTTGAATCCGACAGTAGCTTCTCATGAACGGTTTCATTCTTTGCATCTTTGTGATCTTGAAAACCCATTGAGAATGGTCTAACTAGTCGGTGGGTAGACATTCTTAAGTTGACATCTTACCAGCCATTAAGCGAGAAAAGTATGCATTAACTTGATAAATGTTTGTCCATCTCACATACAAGACAAGTTCCTCTATACAGTATAAGCGACCGGTATCATATATGATGTAATTCCTCAATGAATATGGACCGCCCGTGTTAGAGCCAAGGGATGTGGCTATTTCCGGACTTTTTAAATATTCAAAATACCGTCGCCGTACTAACAACTTCACGATTTCAAACTGCAGAATCAAGCTGTTTTGGGGGCATTTTTTAGATCAATAGAAGCTCTATCGGGCTCAAATGGCTTTCTCTCTTTAATCAAACTAACGTTAAAATAGGACAAAGCAATTAGAAGGGCTTTTGAGCCGAGTTCAAGCCGTCCAGGAGTACCAAGAGCAGTCAGGCCAAAGATTTTCAGCTCACTTGGCGCGGTGATTTCAACGCTTGGTTTTGGCGGAAATACACTTTTGGCGGAGAAATCTCACCCTGGCCGGAAATACACACCTTTTGGCCGGAAATACGGCTGATAGCGGATGTCAGTAATACCACCGAAAGTGGAAATACCTCCGGACTCTAAATACCAGACGTCTGTGAATATGGTTATGTCCTCAATATGCGAAGATACATGCATGGCCAAATACGTGAATGACAAAGGAAGGCATTGTCTATGCAAAGCAATGCAGAGCATCATGTAGCAGCAATGTTGTGAGCCTATATAGAGCTTCTTATGGGGAGGTTGATTCTAGGGGTGGCTTGACCTACGGTTCAAAATTCAAGGCCCTTCTAACTATTTCGCGAGAGCTTTAGTAATACATGCTTTAGGCCAATTCGGACTTTGGCTCCTCCAAGCGAACATAGCCGATCCACACTGTTTTGGCCCAGCCTCTTGATCAGCATTGCATCATCTAGAAAGCGTTATGAATCCTCAGCTTCATCCTTGGTGCCAAGCATTCAAGCATTCATCCATAAAGTAAGTACGATTATATTTGTTTGGTTCTGGGAGTTGCATCAGGATTATTATGGATGGATTTTAGGGTTATGGGAGAATCTAGACCCATCTAATCATTTCTTGGGTTGTAATTTGCAGAGATGGAGCCGACCAGATCTGGACTTCCACACAGTGAAATTTTCGCAGTTGCCCAATTGCCCATCTTTGAAATGTTGCTTTTCTTTAGTCTCGAGATGCTTGATTTTGTTGCCTAAAGAATCTTCCAGCAATCCTTGGTGATAATCACTTGGTGATATTCAGGAGATTTGTTATACTTATTTCTGTGCCACTAGATTGAGAAAAATGATCACGATGTCAAAGACGAGTGGGCATAGTTCTTAGGGCTTGAGATGAGAAAAGAAAGAATTGTTCTTTGAAGCCCATCAACATTAAACTAAATTGAAATACCACCTGAATACCGTTGTTTAGTTCGATAATAAAACATAATAATAGATTGATATTGTGGGTAGAAATGTGCTAGCAGTGATAATCTGTGATCCCGACTAAAGCTCAATTAAAAGATCCTCGATTTTTAGGGGCATAGACCCATGGGCTAGCAGAGATAGCCCTCTTTGAAAATTTGGGAAGACTCAGTCAGCATCCAGAGTATCTTCTGAGTCGAGAAATATCATCCTTTATCGGGAAAGCTATTTAATTTGTAGATAGGTTTTGCATTAAAGCTTGATTTTGGTGAGTATCTCACTTTTCATCTATAAATGCTATTTATAAAACTCTTCATCCTTCCAGTTGAAATACAAATTCGGGAGCAGAAAACATCGATCCGAGATACCCACTCAGCGAGGCGGCTCCGTTGCTTTCTATCCTGGGTGATGCCGCGATGGTGGCGATCCTATTAGGGGCTACTCACCCTTTTTGATTAATTGAAATAACCTCAAAGGTTGTTAGGTCCCTTCTTTATAGATCCTCCTTGCCAAAATATTTGTGGCCACTAATCCCAAAGTTCAATTTATTGCTTAGTTGAAAAACTACATGATCAGTTCTAACAATTTTTCTCATTAAATTTGCTATAAATTTAGAATTCTAGGAAGAACCACGTGAAATCGCAAGTTCTATAGGACCCAAATAAAAGCATGAATAAATAAATCCCGCATTTTTGCGTAGAAACTTTTTGCAAAACTAGCGCATGAATCGACACCAAAAATCTTTGTCGTCTGCCAATTCTAATTAGATCTACAGGATACATTGCAAAGTCCGATCTTTACTGAAATTCACAAAGATGACTACAAAACTTTGCATGAGCACCTTGATTTTAAAAGATTTCATAGCCCTTTTATATTGCCACTTTATTAAGGATTTGTACCATTTAAATTATATTTCATACTTTAGTGCCCGATACATTAGATACACTCTAAACTTTGATGTCTCCTAGATCTCGACGCATATTATGTGATTGCATTATTCTGCCAATGGCAAATTGAAACCAACATCGAATAATCAACATTAATGAAATGTAAGGCACCTAATGGCTTCATACAGTGTATTGTATACTTAAGTAAGTTGATTATCTGCGGGCATTTGTCGCTAACTTAATCCCATTCATTTTTGCAAAGTATTGTCCATATCTACAACTACGACTCTTTTTGTTATTTCATAGTGCAATAAGGCTCATTTCCTATATCCTTTTTTCTTTTGGCATCAAGCGGAGGAGCATAGTTTGTTTGCCCATGTTGATCACCAGCATGCAGAGATCTTATCTATTCACTGACATCCCATAATGCACGCTATCATTAGTAATCAATAACACCAAAATAATGATGGACTGGCCCCAAGATAAAAGGGACGTCACATGCGTTCATAGAGTTGATATACATTTTTATAAATGCCGGCGTCCAAATCTTTACTTGAGCATAGCACTTGGAAAGTACAATTGCAAAACACAAGGTTGCAGGAGCGCACGGCTTGGCCGCTGGGAGTCTGTATATTATAATATTATTATTAGTAAAGTGGTGGACCCGGCTAATTTGGGTGGCCCGGTTACGATGCTGAAATCAATGGAGGAGATGATGCCACGTCCAGTTCTTTAAAATAACATGGTTTTTGCACTGCGAGGGTTACGCCGAAGCGGTAAGCAGACACATGAGGGGTTTCCTTACCCCCACCATGTAATTTCCCAGGGCCTCAACAAAGGAGGGGCCTCCCAAAATCTTTAAGGAAGGGGGTACAAATAGGGGCTACATGCAATATTGCGCCTCCACCGCCGTATCTCAATTTCATACGAGGAGGCGGATACCAGAGAGGGTGAAGAGTGGCGGAGATAAAGGGAAAACTTCAGAAGAGAGGAACCAGCAGGTGCACTAATTTTTGTGGATGCTCCCCTGCAGAATGGAAGATTGAAAACTGGCCTCCGACTTCAAGATGGAGGCCTCCACGCCATTTTGCCTCAAAATCTGCCGTTGAAAGGCTGAGAGAGCGATATGTGTACCTAATAATACTTCACCTCCGCATTTAAGTGGGGCTCCACCCATAAATTTAAAAAGGGAAGGGGTACCTAAAAACAGGTCATGTAGAAGTACTAGTAGCACCTTCACGAGCTGCAAGCTCTCCTCCAGAATGCATCTTCATATTTCTTTCGTATTGCGCAAGAACAAACTACTTAAGACTCATTGCAGTCTTCAATTTCTGCTTGATTTACAAGATTTAATTATGAATAGGAAGCCTCCAAGTTTCTTTCACTTGATTGCTTGATTCTACAGGTATTTTACGAGCATGTGGCCCTTTTTGTTTTCAAGGCCAGTAGATTCTCTTTCGTGTCGCAAACTTTCATGTTTTACTTCATGTGTTTTCAAGATGAGCATAGTACTTTTGATCAGCGTTGATGTTTTCATAGGCGAGATACAGAAGTTGTTGAGCATCCACTTCATGCCAGGTTTTCAGTTTCCACGCTCATTGGGTTCATGTAGCTAAGATAGGGCACCATCTCGAGGGATGAGACATTCCTCATGTTCTCAGGTGGTCCTGGCCCAAAGGGCAAGATTTAGTGATAAACAAAGGTTTTAATTATAAAGCAGGGATTTAGTAACAAAATGCAAGCTAACCAACTTCCCATGATAGAACCGCCACGTTGAGATGAAATACCAGAGCAATGCTTTTAGCAAGTAAGTCTGTAATATATTTGTAGATGGCAGATCATCTGTTTTAGTTCAACTAAAACTATTATCATGAGGGATGTTTTCAACTATATATTGATGGTAAAATATTCACCTGTTAAAGTTACCCTTAAAATTGCAAAACTGGAAAGCGCTGTCGTATTCTGCTCTGTCTGATCTTTACTTTTGAGTTTGAATATACAGTTATCAAGGATATGGTCAGACTGCTAGATAGCCAAGTATTCGTCAGCATGGAACAGCTGTGTTCCATTGCTGATGCCAGTTCTAAGTTCTTCCATCTTTTCCATTCAAAGGAGGCATGGATAATACACTGTATGTCGAGGCTTCCCTTGCTTAAGATGCTGGATAGTCTCAAGAGCTGCTAAAGTACTTCTGTATATGTTCTCCAACAATTTGGCATTGTAGAAGGTATTTCCCTGAAAATTCCTTTGTTCTTGGATAGTTGTTTCCTGCTTTAGACCTGTGTGCATTCCATTCAAGGGAATAACTGGAAGAATAGATTGCAAATTCACTGCTCATTCTTGAACAAGTTTGCTCAACCGTTCTGTTGTATAGAATGGCTGATGCAACACTTTCTGGATAAATGGAAGCCGCGGTATTGTGCCTCTATATTTTATCATGCTTTTAGGATCTTCACGAAGTCTGCCGAACAGGTCAGCGTCTTGAATAATCTGAATAGAAATGGTGGCATGCCTACATTGAAACACAGCTTACTGTAGGTTATATACATTCACACATCTAAAGTAAACCTTGAGTAGTTTAACGACTTTCTCCTTAACATCGCTGTTGTTGCAAGTATGACTGAAATTGCCTTCTGTACCAGAACTTTTTGAGGTGGTGGACATAAAGCAAAACATGTTGTTCAGAACATGTTGATGAACTGGTACCTGCACAAAGCTCAGGTTAAGTACATGCTTTTTATTTTGAGATTAATATGACTGGTAAGAATTTCTTTAAGGCAAATGATTATCACCGTGTTCAGGTGCACCAGCTTTAAAAGAATCAAGGAAAAGGTGGTTGGCTCTCTTTTCTTTCAAAATCATCCAGAAGTTTCTACAGTGTGTGGCCATTCTTTTAATTTATGAGATCCCTTTGGTATTCTATGCAAGTTCTCTAGGGACGTTGCCATCCCAAACCCTGCATCAACAGCGTTCTTGCCCAGACCTGTATCTTCTGCTGTTGAAGAAGTGCAGTTGGTTTTGATAGATTCCCACATAGATGCAAGTTTAATTTCTCAGCAGTGCTAATTAATCTAGAGATCCTCTTGACGCTCCACCTTGGGAATTCTACTGGCCCGGGCCAGCCTCCAATCTCAAGCTGATGGGGTGATACCTTGAGCTCTTTCCAATGACCATTCTCACTTTATGTGCTCTTTTATTAGATATTCAAACATCCTGGTCGCTTTCGATGAATCTTCATTGATCTCAACCCAGGAAGTACAATCTTTGTAAGTGCATCTTGGTGGGAAGATCAGTTGAGTTAACCATGTCCTTGATATGTATAAAATTTCCAGGTCGTGCCGTATGAGGAGGAAGGGGAAAAATACATAAATGGAGGAAAGAAGTGTTCGATTGTTAACCTAGGTGGCTGCAAAAAGGAGCATAACAGTACAGGAGGGAGCGTAACAGTACATAAACTCAACGAACTAAAAGGCATTAGCCGATCTTATACCGAATGGACAGAGAATCCGAAACAGATCAGCAAAATACTTGCCATGCCTCCTTCCCCTGCGGCATCAAATGTTTTTGATCCGTTGTGTCTGCAAATTTCTGTCTGCTGTTACTTGCCACTACAATTGGTTGAACTGTTCTCTTACAAAATGCAGCTAAATATCAACTTTAGGTAGATGCACCAAAAGCTGGTTGTACCCGAGCAGCATCAAGTGAAAGATACACATATCCTTCAAGAGTACATGTCATCTCTCAGAGGTGTAATCAGATCTAAGCAGACAGCTATCACTTTCTATCTATCCATAATCATAAGAACTAAGTTCAAAAGTAGCGAACTTTTTATGTTTGACAACCAGGAAACAGAGGCCTCCTATAAAACCATAGGCGGGAAGTCTGCAGTGATTCAAGAAGCAACAACTGGTCGGATTTCCTCTTAAAATAGACTTTCAGGTGGATGCAACAATGTGTCGTGCCCAAAAAAGAACGAGGCAATATGAGTCGTGGTAAAATATCTGCCACTTTATCATTTATTCTGCTATGTAATTTGCATCATTGGCGTCCTGTTTCTATGTGAAAATACTTGCATCCCAATCCTCTCTAGCAGGTACAGGGTAATACTGTCACTGAATATTGTTGGTTATTAGTTTTGCTTAGACAATGTCCATTATGCTGGTGTAGTTAGATTGGATTGAAATGTAGAGTGCATGCTGAAAGAAACATAGATGTGTGATGGTATTTTGGTATGATAGCTATTCGATGTTGTGCTAGGTTTTTAAGATTTGCTAGACACTGGTGCATCTAAGCTAAAATCAGTTATTCAGATTCTTAGAATGCATCTAAATAGGCTTAGAGTTCTTTCTAGATTATCTGGGTTTGATAAAAGTGGATACCTTAGCTTCATTAATCTAAGAATCATTTTGTTTACATAACAAGTTGCTGATCTCAAACATTAAATTATGCAACCTATGTTGTAAAATTGTAAGTGAAATAAGAATAAAGCATAGCAGCATACCTGAGGGTTATCATAGGCCACTCAGTTGTATGCAGCTCAAGAACCCCACATTCAATGAAGCCCAAATGCTATCCCAAGACATTTTATTTGGACCAGCATAACATCATTATACTTAAACAAAAATTTTATCGCGGCGGCCAAGGCGCTGTATTCTTTGAAAATTATTATGAAGGCAGTGCAAGGTACATCCCCAAGTTTCGTTGTGTTTTGAGATTCCCTATAACTTTCGTGAAAATGTGATAGGGTTAACGATCCTCTAATATTTCTTTTTGTATGCTTAGTCTATTTCTGAAGGAATAGTTGTACTAATGTCAATAATAAATATAGAACTTGGGTTGATGTCGAGGTCGATTAGTTTCGTGGTGCCTAAGGTGAAGGTTACCTTCACATATTCTTCATTTGATGTACATGGATAGTTTCTTGGGAAGCCATTTAGCGTCATTTTTGAGTCGGCCGGGTTTCCGTCAACAACCCAATGCACTCCTTTAGATCTTTCATTGTGTTATGATGATGTTTCATGTCCTTGCATTCCATGGAGTTCCATGCATTATCCTTTCTAGTGATCGGTTGTTGATGAACTCCAATATGGACATAAGTGCTTGGCCCCCAAGTAGTCCACTCTCTTAAGTTTCTCTTATATTGGGCTTATAGGCAAGCATTCTTAAATTATTGAGGGCTTCTTCATTGTTCTTGGTCTGCCGTAGGTTGTAGCTTCCAAATGCTTGTCAGAAGCGGAGCCAAGAGTCTTCCTCAAATTAGGTTACATGTCCAATTTCGGTTTCTATCTTGTGAGAAAGAGAGTGCGAAAAATGGATCGGAGATTTCTTGATTATCAAAGTTGCTCGAGAGGTGGTAGCCCGCACATTGTATACACTATTTTGATTCTCATGACCATGCATTACGGTGATTAAAAATTTCTCTTTGAAGATGTCATTCAAAACTATATACATAAAAGAGGATTATTGGCGAGGCTTTGCAATAGATTGTAACTTCTATACTTACGTAAGGTTTGTAGAATCATATTGTACCTTGGCAATAATAAAGTTGTTGGTCCCAGCTTTAAAATAGCGAAATGGACTTGAACGACTATCGAGAAAATAATGAAGAGAAGAACTTTCAAAACATAGCCGATAAAGCTTTCTTTATGGGAAGAAGTTCGATGTCTGATAAGTTAGACTCTTTCAATCATTTTCGGATCAAATCTGTCAGTTGCTTCCGCAGATATTCTGGTATGGGAGTGGGTCGACCCACTTGCTAGGATCAGTTGAGACGAAGCAGGCGCCAAAACATAGAAGGATCACATTTTGAAACATATAAATTTGGAAAAATACCCAAGCTTTACCCTAATTCTGCGGACGCCACTTCAGGAGTTCGAGCAAATGCTTTAGGGCATCGGTGATCGACAAATCAACTAATTAAGGCATTTACCAAAGCCCCATTTCTAGCAATACGTAACA